>VXBW01004233.1:142676-176227 GCA_013400375.1 Thinocorus orbignyianus
CTCAAAACCAACTTTTTTCCCTTTTCCCATTTTTCTGCTCAGAAATAGGACACCGTCGCAGCGGACGGTCGAAGATGAGGCCCACAGTGAATGTCACAGCTACAACAGCTGTGCCTTGTTTGGAACATCTCTGGGAAGCACACGCATTGCCACCACTGCTTTGGGGCTGCGGGCTTTCCTAGCCACTCCAGCCTCAAAAACAGCTTTTTTCCCGTCTCCCATTTTTCCGCTCAAAAATATGACACCGTCGCAGCGGACGGTCAAAGATGAGGCCCACAGCGACAGTGACAGACACAACAACTGTGCCTTGTTTGGAACATCTCTGGGAAGCACACGCATTGATACCACTGCTTTGGGGCTGCGGGCTTTCCTAGTCACTCCAGCCTCAAAACCAACTTTTTTCCCTTTTCCCATTTTCTTGTGTTAAAACTGCAGCTGTCTGCCTGCCAGAGAGCAGGCAGCAGGAAGGCAGATGCTGCCCTGACTCCCATATGTCCACTGTAGAAAATTAAATCTTGGCTCTGGCCTATTAGCACTGAATGGTGAGAAATCCTGCCCGTTGGAGTCCTCAGCACACCCTTTTCCTCTCCTGGCAGGTCCCTCCTCAGGAGTGGTGAGTCTGCCCTGCAATTGCAGGAAAAGCAGGACTGAATCGTAGAATCGTGAGAATAATTTGGGTTAGAAGGGACCATAAAGCCCACCCAGTGCCACCCCCTGCCCTGGACAGGGACACCTCCCACCACACCAGGTTGCTCCAAGCCCCATACAGCTGGCCTTGAACCCCTCCAGGGATGGGGCAGCCACAGCTTCTCTGGGCAGCTTGGGCCAGGGTCTCACCACCCTCACACCAAAAAGTTCTTCCCCGCATCTCATCTCAGTTTCCCCTCTTTCAGTTTGTAGTCACTGCTCCTTGTCTCATTGCTCCCCTCCCTGATCCAGAGTCTCTACCCATCTCTCCTGGATCCCCTTTAGGGACTGGAAGGGGCTCTAAGGTCTCCCCAGAGCCTTCTCTTCTCCAGGTTGAACCCCTCAACTCTCTCAGCCTGTCCTCGCGGCAGAGGGGCTGGAGCCCTCCCAGTTCCCACAGGTCCACGTCCTTCTTGTGCTGAGGACTCCAGAGCTGGATGCAGGACTCCAGTTGTGGTGCATGAAGGCAGCGTGCTGCAGCATCCGTTCAACAGTATCCTTTGCTCCCCGAAATTTGGGTGGGGGATTTGGGGGAGAGAAACAGTCCTGTGAAAACTGGGTAGGAAGAAAGGGTTCCTCCTCGAATCCTGTGAAATACTCTGGCTTTGGGCTCCTGTGCTCGAGGTTGGTTCAGGGAGCAGCGTTTCTCTGCTTGCCTCTTTGAACAAAAAATTGGATGGAATATAAAAAAAAAAAAAAAAAGAAAAAAGAACAATTTGGGGGCCCTAGGACACGTTTGATGGCTGTACACATTCCTGATAAAGTAAGAGCATTGGTTGCTTCAGGGAGTGCTTTATATCCACCCCCAACCCACTGCAAAATATAGCACAAGAGCCTCCGGAGAGCCATCAGCTAATAATAAAATTGCTAACTATAATCATACAGCGAGAGTAAGGGAATTATTTTGTTTCAGAAACTGCTTTGCAATATTAAAAATATTCTTTTTCTTTCTTTTTTTTTTTTTTTCTTTTCTTTTTTTTTTCCTAAAGGCTCCTTCCTGCAGGGAGAAGCTTCTACAGAGGCATTTGAAAGAGGCTTCAAGCCTGTGTTTGCTGTTGGAGCGGGCAGGAACAACACTCACTGCCTGCAAATACCAGGACCTTCAGATAAAGCAGGAGAGCACAAGCTGGGAAGGTTCAAAGAGGTTAAAATCAAGTCCCTCTGATGGCATTTTTACCCGACAACTCCCCAGATGAATTGATCTGAACTTCTGTTGCTATTATTAAAATATGAGAATATCTTTTTTCTCCTTCATTTCAAATACCCTTCATTGGATGCTGCAAATGTTGTCTTTATGAAGTGCGTTTTTGACAGCCTCTTAATTATAATAATTAAAAACTGTTTACGAAGTAGACAAAAAGAAGGTTGAGTGAGATCAGCCTGTGACGTTCCCTGCCCGAATGGTTCCTGGTGACAGCTCTGGTAACAGTTTTTAACGCGGAAAAAGTCTTAAAGTCCTACCTCTACAGCAGCAACAGCCACTGCCTGATGGTGCCTATGGAAAATTCCGACATATATTGTCATAGCCATGATAGCCCCAGTGACCTCTGACTTTGAATAAAGCCCAGTAGCTGGTGTATCTGTTTAAATGATTAAGCAATGAGTTAGGGACGAATCTCCCATGTCATTTCTGCCTCTGCCTGCTGCGCCGAGTGCACAGAGAAAACACGAAGGCAGCAGTAGGAGATTGCGTTTTTCAGTCTGGGAGCTTTTAGGGAAATTACAGGGTTCTGCAGAATTTCATTCCCCATTAGGGCTGACTAGTGTTAAAGTGGAAAAGGAAAGATCCCTTGTACCTTTTTCCCCTCCACGAATCTGCACGCTATGTTTAGGCAGAATGTTTTATCTCTAATTGAGAGTAATTACTCCATAAAACCAAGCCCGCCGTTTCCTTTTTGTAGCAATCCAGCTTCAGCCTGCCATTTATATGCGCAAAGTAGAGCGATGCTGTGGCATTTGGTGGGTAGCTTGAAACCGTGAAAGGATGTCCCTTCTTCTGGCCCACAGAACCATAATGGATGAAGGGATGGAATGTACCCTCAGCTAGTTTGCTGGTGGCACAGGACTGGGAAGGGTGGCTGACACACCAGAAGGCTGTGCCACCACCCAGCAAGACCTGGACGGGCTGGAGAGCTGGGCAGAGAGGAACCTGATGAAATCTAACAAAGGCAAGTGTTGGATCCTGCACCCGGAGAGGAAAAACCCCCTGCATCAGGACAGGGTGGGGATGATCTGCTGGAGAGCACCTCTGTAGACAAAGACCTTGGAGTCCTGGTGGACAACAGGATGACCATGAGCCAGCAGTGGGCCCTGGTGGGCAAGAAGGCCAATGGTGTCCTGGGGTACATTAAAAAGAGCATTGGGCAGCAGGTTAAGGAAGGTCATCCTCCCCCTGTACTCTACCCTGGGGAGGCCCAATCTGGAGCACTGTGTCCAGTTCTGGGCTCCCCAGTTCAAGAAGGACAGGGAACTGCTGGAGAGGGTACAGCAGAAGGCTACAAAGATGATGAGGGGACTAGAACATCTCTCTGATGAGGAAAGGTTGGGGACAAGAGGTAAGGTAATGGGCACAAACTTGAACGCAGGAAGTTCCATCCCAACATGAGGAGGAACTTTTTCACTTTGGGGGTGACAGTGCCCTGAAAGATGCTGCCCAGAGCCGTGGTAGAGTCTCCATCTCTGGAGACATTCAAACCCCTCCTGGACACATTCCTGTGGGACCTGCTCTGGGTGACCCTGCTCTGGCAGAGCATTGGACTGGATGATCTCCAGAGGTCCCTTCCAAACCCAGATCATCCTGTGATTCTGTGAAACAAATGACTGTTTAAGGTCTTCATGAGAAACCTTCTGGATACTGTTTTCACTCTCTTGCAGGAGGTACTTTGCGAAGATCAAGGAATACTTACCCCACTCTTAAACACCATATAGAATCTCCTTCAAACTTTTCAGTGAAATTCTCTTTCTGAAAATAAAAACCCAAGCCTGGACTGTTTCCCAAAGGCAAAGAGGGCTAAAAAAAACTTCTCTGATGGGAAGAATTTGCACTCCGCATGACAGCTTGACTAATCTTGATTGATTATCAGCTATTATCTGCAAAACTAATAGCACTACAGACAGACAGGTAAGAAGAGAGCTTTTATCAAGGCCTGCAGCTTTGAAGTCAGATTTCAGATCAGTAGTTGCTGACAAACTCTTTCCTTGATGGAGAAAGGTATCATCATTTTCTCATTTCTGACCGAAAAAAACCCCATCCCTAGATTTCTTTCTCTCTTTATTGTGAAGTCCTTGTGAAGCACCAGGGTGTCCCCTAGCTCCAGCGGGCTGTCTCTCCTGCATGCTAAAAGCCTCTTCCAAGCAAAAACACCCCAGTTAAATCAATGAAAGTGTTGCCTGAATGCGTATCTGGCCTTGTAGCTGTTAAGCTGAGTGGAAAGATCCTTAGATGATTGATTTCTCAAGCCTCTTAGCCTCGGAGTATCCTGTTCCTGAATTCTGTGCTCAGGGTCTCAGCCAAAAGACAATTATGTGCAATCTCATCAGCACTGAATGGGAGGAAATAACTCCCTCCCAACACGTGGTAATGATGCTCACTCAGGGTATGTGCCTTGTCCACTGCTGTTGCACCAGGCAGATGTTTATGATTTTCTGAGGTGTTCCTCAGCAATGCTTTTGTTCAGCAAATACCATCCCAGGTCAGCCCGGACACTGCAGAGCTCCTTCTGCTCTCTCCCAGGATGATGAGTTTTCCCACGCTTACTGGTACGCGACCTCCCACCACCAGGAGAAACCTGCTTACCCTCCCAAAATAATAAGAGACATTTTTTTCCTGAACTGTCTCTTAGAGAAAATCCGTTTCCCAGAGGATTATCCTGCCACAGGAAAGGATCACAGGACACTTGTCCATCACTGCTGTCACTGGAGTGCTGCAGAGTCAGCAGGAGCTGTTCAAATGAGCTAACATGTGAGAGTGATCACAAGGAGAAGAAATAAGTTCTTTGCTGTGAGGGTGGTGAGTCCCTGGCCCAGGCTGCCCAGGGAAGATGTGGCTGCCCCATCCCTGGAGGGGTTCAAGGCCAGGCTGTATGGGGCTTGGAGCAACCTGGTGTGGTGGGAGGTGTCCCTGCCCAGGGCAGGGGGTTGGAACTCAATGATCTTGAAGGTCCATTCTATGATTCTATTAAGGAGCATTGCAGCAGCAAGTGTTGGCTGGAAGACCAACAGAGGCAAGAAGAGGGGGTAGGTTGAAGGGGTTATTTTCTGGGAGGTGAGAGAGAGACAGCAATGCCTTGTCATGGGAATTTTTCCAACACCATTGGCTGATTTCTAGGGAAACCCACAATGCCTGGCCTCTGGCTTGGTAAAACTTACCTGATTTTTCGAACAGCCGCAAGGTGTGCCTTGTTGTAGCCAGGGCAGCAATGCTGAGTGTTCATCAGCACAGTGTGAATGCGCATCTGAATCACTTCTGTCCCCAGAGTCAAATATATACTGGTGTTGATACCAAGCCTTCTTCAAAAATTGAAATGATTTCAAAAGTAGTGGCATCAAAGAGCTTTTAGGCTTTATAAAACTCCTCTCTACCTTGGCTGTG
This sequence comes from Thinocorus orbignyianus, assembly GCA_013400375.1. NCBI lineage: Eukaryota > Metazoa > Chordata > Aves > Ciconiiformes > Thinocoridae > Thinocorus > Thinocorus orbignyianus. The sequence goes on from VXBW01004233.1 coordinate 147,955, forward strand.
AATTGAGACATAAGGTTAATTTTTGTTAGGATGGGAGTGAGGCTTTTGCCATTGCCAGAAACTTTTTTTCCAGCATGGTAGTCCTGCTCCAAACAGGAGTATGGGCAGAAACACCAGCCACCACTGGCTGCTCCATGCCACTGACCAGGCTCAGAAATGCCCTCCTTGCTCAGACCCTGCCTTTTGGAAGTAATCCACAGTCATTCCAAGGCAACAACTGCCCTCCCTCATAAAACAAACAAAGTGAATTAATTATTCAGTGCGGCTCAAGACATTTTAATAATTGAGCGTGAAAGCCTAGGAAAAAAAAGGAAACAAAAAAGCTAATGCTGTTGGTACTTTTCCCAACAATCAGGCTTGTCAGACAGAGGAGCTGCATGGAGGGAAGATGATTTCTCTTCTACATGGCCATCAAATGTTGTTAGAGGAGCTGTATATGGGCCTGGTGACCAGCCTGCCTGGAAGCGATCCACGCTTTTACACCCCACAAAGCATTCAGAGAGAGAAATCGAAGTCTCTCTCTTTCCAATTTAGCATTCAGGGAAAGAAATCAAATTCTCTCTCTTTCCACCAGCCTCTCAAGGGCAGATCTACGCACTGCCTGAAGATGAGTGCAAGCTCAGACACAGCTCCAGCGTAGAATGGCATCTCTCTGTCATAAACTGGGCTGAACTGGTCTTGTATGCTCGCAGTCCTGGTTGACTAAAGGTGGATGCTGCAGCAGAGGTTTTATCTGAACATCAGTTCCCATGTAGCTTTCTGCAGCCTGGATGGTCTTGAGAGCTTTCCTGTGCCCTCCTCACCACCATGTCTCCTCCATTCCCACAGGTTGCTGTGGAAGTAAAGAGTAGAACCCCACACTCAGACCCATGTCTCCATGGGCAGAGAGACCTTCCTGCTTGATGTCCGTTGCCGTTGCCCAGACTGTGTTTGACTTCCCCAACAAGCTACACATTTGGCTGATGCAGTGCAGCTGGGACACCTGTGAGTGGTTCTCAATAAACCCTGTTTTTGCCATGGTAATGTTATTTCATTTCCTAACACATTGGCATAGTTTCCAAAGCATTGTCATCAGAGGCAAAAAAGCCAGACAGCTGATATTTATACCACATCTGAGCACTATATCCCATTTTCTCATCACTGTGCTGTTTTCCAAGTAGGACAATAAACATACATGTCCATTCCTTTTTTTCTTTTCATATCTAGGTTTAAGCCCTGTGGTGCACTTGCTGCTACTTTATGAACTTCACATCTCTCAGCCTGTGTTTAATCACATCTCGTCCTGTCATATGTGACTCTGAGAGGATTCGGGCTCTCTTTCTCATGCTGAGGAGCCTTAAACTGGACCCAGTGCTCCATGCATGGTCCCAGTGGGGGGAATGAGAGAGGAAGAATTGTTCCTGCTGTGCTGAGAGGCTTGGTTTAGCAAAATGAGTGCTGTGCCACCAAGTCCAGTCATGTCATGGAATCATAGAATGGTTCAGGTTGGAAGGAACCTTAAAGATCATCAAGGTCCAACCCCCTGCCCTGGGCAGGGACACCTCCCACTAGGCCAGGTTTCCCAAAACCCCATCCAGCCTGACCTTGAACCCCTCCAGGGGTGTCACCTCTACCAAGCCTGCACTGTGAACTGTGTCAATCTTAGCCTTGCTTCTCTCAAAGCATCTTTCTGTTTTATCACCCCCAGCAGAAAAATTAAAGAGAAGAAAGTCTATTCACCATTGAAACTGTTGACATTGCAATAAGGTGCCAGCTTAGTTCAGAGATGGGCTTGAACAAGGGCCAGATCCACCAGGACCCCTCACGCTCGTCGTGGGAAAGCTGTGGAGCCCACACCACCGAGCCCTCAAAGCCTCTCTGGACCTACAGCACTGCCTGGAATGGTGAGATCACAGCTCAGCCCTGCTCAAGCCTAACAACTAAGGGACTACGTAGATTCCAGCTACCCCTGGTGCAAAACCCATCACTCTTACTTACATGCATATGATACACGGCCTCCAATTATCACATATGTGCTCTACACCACCACGTTGCAAACTATGGCCAATCTCGCTATCTAGCATAATAAATGACAGTTTAACTCCAAGCATTACAGGCACTGCTACAGCTACTTCAGTGCTAAATTGTGATTTGTGCTGCTGGATGGTCATTTCCCCCCCTCCTTCACCCATCTGTCCCTTGCTGCTTGAAGGGTTACTTGATTTTGGGCAGTAAAAGGGTGATCTGATAATTGACTCACAGACCCGCTGAAATCAGCTCGGTGGAAACTTACATCCAAATATCCATGCATTGACGTATTCAGTCCTCAGCAACTCTATTATTAGTTTCATTAAGGTTATTTAAATGCAGATGTGAGTTACAGCAAGAGCATGAAAGACAATAATTTCCCACTCTAAAAGGAGCTTGAGTTATGCAAAACCCATAAATCCAAGGCAGACTGACTCAACCAAGGCAAAGGCATCGCTTGTTGCGAGAGTAGAGCAAGAAGTCACAGTGTCATCTGTGCCCCAGCAGCAGGCATGACCTGAGTTGGTTTGTGTTGGAAGGGACTTTAAAGATCACGGTGTTCCAAACCCCCCCACCATGGGCAGAGACACCTCCCACCACACCAGCTTGCTCCAAGCCCCATACAGCCTGGCCTTGAATGCCTCCAGGGATGGGGCAGCCACAGCTTCTCTGGGCAACCTGGGCCAGAGTCTCACCACCTTCACACCAAAGAAGTTCTTCCCCACATCTCATCTCAATCTACCCTCTTTCAATTCAAAACTGTTCCTCCTCATCCTATGGCTCCCCTACCTGATCATGAGTCCCTCCCCATCTCTCCTGAGCCCCTTTAGGAACTGGAAGGGGCTTTGAGGTCTCCCTGGAACCTTCTCTTCTCCACACTGAACCCCCCAAACTCTCTCAGCCTGTCCTCACAGCAGAGGGGGTCCAGCCCTCCCAGCATCTTTATGGCCTCGTCTGACTCCATTCCAACAGGTCCATGTCCTTCTTGTGCTGAGGACTCCAGAGCTGAACAATGTGTCTCTTAAAACATTTAATTAAATCCACTTTGTTTCTCATTATCTTGCAATTTCATGGAGGAAATTGCAAGGAAAGCCAGAGCCTGATAAATCTCTCTTTTTGGTCTGTTTTGCCCCTTCTGTGATCTTTCCTCCTGAGGCATAGTTTCCCTGCTCCGATTCCCCTGCCAGAATTGAGGGATACTTTCTGAGATGTGTTCAGAGGTTTTCTCCGTAGTGTTGGAGTAGGTGAGAGACTTTTTTTTAGGTGCAATTCTGATTTTGCTGTGGTATAATGCAAAAAGGTTCCAGTTTGCTGACAGCTTTATGGTCCCTGCTAATAATCCTATTTTCCTTATCTCTCTGAGTCATAGAATAAACAGAATAAGCGGTGAGGATTTGCAGCTGAGCCAGTGTTCTGTTGTCTTTTTTTTCCTGACCAACCCTGTTGAGCTACGGAGGACATACCTGTCCTTGGCATAAAAAAAAGATATAAATCTATTCGATGAGCAGCTGTTTGGTTACTTTTATCTATTTCTTTTATCCTTTGGTAACCAGGGGCAGATTTTAGCCTTTGATCCGACTGTCGGTAAGAAATGAAACTGGCACTTTCTCCCCGTGTCAAATCACTGCTTCAAATCGCAACTGATTTCAAAATGTGAAAGGATATAAAGTAAAACAAGCTCTTCGGGACTGAAGAAACAGTCCTTTCCTGCCCAGCTCATGCCTTTAACCCAAAATATGTCATTTTAAGAACTTCTGAACATGGAACAAAAGCAGCTCCCTGCCTTTGCCGAGCTCAGTTTTGCTTTCACAGGGGTCAGCTGTCCATTCTAAGTCTGGAAAACTAAAAAAAACTCTCCACTGAAGGTATTAGCCAGTTGTCGGAGAATTTATTTGAGTGGAAATGAACTTCTAAAGCTCATTTCAAGGTCTCTTATCATCTGGGTATTGAAAAATGCTAAAAGGACTTCAAGTGATGTTATTTCTACTAATGGTTCCATCAGTGACTAATGGCTTTGTTTAGATCCTGCTACAAACTCCTCATAATGTTAATAAGAAAACACTCCTTAACTACCCTGCGCCTTTCCTTTAGTACTTTTCTGAGATACGTGTTGTTTGGATGGACAAACTTCTTTCACCAAAATTACTCGGGGGGACATTTCATAACATTTTTAGTTTGTGTTGTCAGGAGGAAAAATAATATTGAATAGAAACATCAGTTGTGTTCAGCACACGTTACCTCGGAATTGTCCCTTCTCTCACGAGAGGACCAGCAAGGGACAGAAGCCTGCTCTAGCAACAAACCTGTTTTCTACCCTCTAGGGTTTCATAGGATTTATTTAGTGTTTGAAACAGAGAAATATTAGTGCAACGTGGCGATCAGAATTTTCATTTTACAGGAAATTTGCCTAGTTTGAAGTTTGTTCGCATTCTGAAGCAGAGCAAAACACCGCATGAAAATTTTGACAAAGCAAACACCTGAGGAAAAGGCTGAGTGAAGTAAAATGTTTTACTCACTTTGTCTTCTCTTCTCCCTCCTCCCAATATAAGATTCAATATATTCAGAAATGACAAAGCCATTTAAAAAAGAATGGAAAAGACTAAACATTCCCAAACAACAACAACAAAGAGTTTAAACCATCCAATTAACAAAATTAAATTCTTCACTACATGGATGTTCAGCTTTGCCTAAAGGATATTTTTTAATACATACGAAAGAATACGAGAACCAGGGAAAGTTACCCACTTTTCCATGGTGTTGGGCGATAGGATGCTCTGGGATGTTGTGTGCTGAAGGAGAACAGGAGAGGCCAGGAATCTTTTCAGCCTTTTGACCCATCTTTGGCTGTTTTTTTTTTTTTTTTACTTTCCCAAATCTTGTGTTCCTAGTTGCATCAGTAGCCTGGTAAATCGCAGCCAACAGCCCAGTTCTCCAGGGGAATCCACGGGGAGAAGGGATAGCTAGGGAAAAGACTCCCGAATCTGCAAAAGAGACAACAGGGAAAGAAGGATTCAGTGATTTTTAAAAAGAAAAAATTCAGCTTATTTACTTGACGGTGCAAACAAGTTTATTTGGCTTTTTCCTGTAAAATTTATTAACGTGTTGTGTATAAACCAGGGTAGCATTCCTCTAAAATAATAGGTTTTGGCTGTGAGTCTGGTTTATTTAAAATATGGTCTGATCAGATGCTTAGTGCCCTTGCACAAACAAATATCAAGGAGAAAAAGGGCAGATTTTCAAAGGTCCTGAGCATTTGCTGTTCCTACTGAGCTGTGGTAAGAGTGGTGAATGCTCACTGTCTCCCCAACCATGATCAAAAGTAATGATTTTCCTAATTTTTTTTTGCTGATGAGTATGAAATGAAGTTAATAATAACTCAGTGTTGCTCTTTGTGTAAGTATCTCACACTGAAGTCAGACAGAAGGACCTGGAGCAGAAGAAAATGGAGATTGCACAGAGATTGTAGCTTTGGAGCCCGTCATTTGGGTTTGCCTTTTCCCAAGTCTTTAGACACGGGCTCAATGCTACCCCTGAAAGGGGGGCTTGAGCACCAGGAGCGGAGGCACAAGCAGGCACAAAGGTTTGGGAAACCCAATATTAAGGTGGACAAAGGGGATTTTGCAAGGCCATGTGTCCTTCTGTAACCAAAACTGCTTGGTTGTCCTTTTTAAGGGGTTGGTACTTCATCACCGATCCCAGAATAAGTCACCAGAGTCTGACCAGCCAGATTTCCAGCCAATTTAAGCTGCTCTTCTCCTTTGAAGTCTGCAAGGAAGCACCAATTTACAGTCACCGTGGGCCAGGTCCAGGGTTAATAGATCAGAATACATGCATTAATTACATATGGAAACAGCCATTAATTCCATATTGCATTGAGAGCTGATGGTTATAATTTAATTGTAGTTTTTCCATTGTTCATGACAGTCCATGACATCAGCAGATTATTTAATTATAGCTTTCTTTCTCAGTACAAGATCCTATATTATTGCTCTCTGGAAAACTAGATGTAATTAATTAAGAAACAAGGTGTTAGACATTATCTCAAGACGAATAGGCCCATCTGAGAAAGTACTGAACCGTTGCTGAACATCTACCAAAAAAAAATCTGAGAAAATCACAGAGGCATCAGGATGAGGAATGAGCCATGGTTTGTCCAAAGAGGGGGAGATTGATTGAATGGGCCCCCCTTTATTTTCAGCTCACTCCCTCGTGAGAGACCTAAGGGAGCCCACAAAGTTCAGTCAATCTTTAATGGGGATCAGTCCCTTCAAGCCCATGATTTTGATGAGACGTTGGACTTTAGTGATGTCCTGCATCCCTGGTTGCTCTGCCATAGGCATATGCAAAGCCTTAAACAGAAAGGTGTTGACATTTCACATAGAGAAGCAACAGCCACACTTTTTTTGCTTGTTTTTCGATATCCCCCTGCGATGGTCCCATCAAGGAAGAGACAGTCATCCTACTTAAACTGGGAGATGCCAATGCAACTCTCCCAGGCAACACATTTTCTTTTCTGCAGACCGAAGGTAGCATCAGCCTCCCACGACCCTGGCAAGTGCACCCCTGCCGTTTATAAAGCATAGCCCAAAACTTTGAAAGCCGCTAGCTGAGTGAAAGCATCACTGCACATCAGAGCTAAAGGAGACATTAAAGAAAACATCCCTTCGTGCAGTATTGACTAAGAAGAAAACAAGGCCTTTTTTAAGCACCCTTTTGTTCTCTCCCTCAGAAGGGAATGGTTGCCTTGAAGGTTTTTTCCCCCATTTACGTGCCTCAGAGAACAGAACGTTTCTGCTTTCAAGGCTCCCAGCAGATGTTAAACAAGTTCAGTCCAACCAAAGACCATGCTTCACCCACACTGCTGGAACTAAGCATCACATTTTGCCCATCTCCAGAAGCTGCAGCAGCTCTTGGAGGCAGCAAGAAGCACTGTCCCAGGCCACCAGACTGGTGCTTGGTCGTGTGCCCAACAAGATGGACATGTCTGCACAGTGCTGGCCTCTTCCACAGCACTGGTTTGTCAGAAGAATTTGACATGGCAGGTTTGAAATAGCAGCAAACCATTGCTGTGCTGACCTCACATCAGGTTGGCAAGGAAGAGAGAGAGAGACCATGATTTTCACCTAATTCTTTCTTCCTTTCAGTCCAGCCCTCTGGGCACTCAGGAATCTCCAACAAGCGTTTGAGATTCAAAAGCACTACGGGAGGGGACTCAGGCTGCACCTGCGAACAACTGAAAATCTCCCCAAGTGGCTGCTGATGATGACTACTTCAGCAGGCACTCCAGGGATGGAGGAAAAAAAGCTAACTCCATGAAATTCAGGGTATATATTTTCATGTTGCAGGGTTTCAAAACACTGCGGTGTTGCTAGAGATGTATTATCCTATCTAAATGAGAGAATCAAGGCCTCCAAAAAGCTACATGTGGTCTTGGACAAAAGCCTTTCGCTGTGACAAAGGCAAAATGGCTAAGGATGATACTCCTTCCCTTACAGAAAAAATTACCTTCAGGGCAGAGTCACAGTGGAGCTGACAGAGAAAATCCAGCTTGGAGAGACACTTCTAAAAATTATACATTGCTGTACTTCATAGGCTGGAAAGAGGGAAGCAGACAGGAAAATAAAAGTTGATTATTTTTAATTTCTTGAACTTTATTTTTTCCCCCAATCTTATTTTGCAAAGGAACTTCCTCAGACCCATAAATTCCTCTCAGATCTTACAGTCTCCCCCTCTACCACAGTATCCTAGGCTAGCATTAAGCATGGAAAAACTGGCCATCTCTTTTAGCAAAATTAAACCACTGGTGGGCTTCCAAATAGCCCCTACTGCTTTTTCTCCTTCCCCNAGACTATGATTTAGTTCATGAAGTTACCTGATCTACCAAAACACTGGTGTGATGCAGAACCACCTCATCCTTCTGAGAGCTCTGAGACACTAAGATGCTTATCAACTATCTCTTTGAAGAACCTGCATGATGTAATTACTGAGCTAAAAGGTTGGGGGTTTTCTTCATATTATACATCAAGATAATATCTTATTACACTAACAGGTAGTTATTTTTTCCTTTCTATTTACGTACTGTTGTAGTAGAAGTTGTGATACCACATTAGGAGCTTTAGGAAAGACCCTGTATTCAATGAGCTAATGACCTTGGGCAAGCTATATCTGCTCTAGTGGACCTTGAACTTGGAGGCTGGGAAGTCAACAGCTGGAGCATGCCATGCTGGCCTGCACTGCACACTGGTGGCTCTTATGGAAGGCATCCATCAGAAGAAGGTGTATGGTATTGTCTGCTACACACAATAAAAGATACCCCTGTATGGAAGGGAGGAGGAACATCTCCATGGGTGTGATCTTGGCAGTGTGCCATGGGAATGTACAGCCAGGGTCCATCTGACGCTGTATGAAAGCAGGATTCCCAGCATCTGAAGGGATGTAAGATTTGCTCACTATCAATATGCTTCTTTTTATCCTACCTAATTAAACTAGTTATTTTATTACAGCATCTGTAGCTGTGCCTTTCTTACTAAAGCCCAGAAAGAATCCTGCACTAGCCCCCATCATCCTGATGCAGAACAGATACCTGCGGGAATCCCTGCATACTATCATGTCACAGTTTGTTGAAGCTCTCATCTATCTCAGTTATTCTCATGCTAAAATTTTGGAACAATGATTTCATATTTTGAATATGAAATCTAAGACTTCTCAAGGAGAAGTACTACCTGCATTTAGGTTAATTGCACATGAAGAAAATCTGCAGGGATGAAAGATGGATATATCTCTTCTTGGGACTGTGTTCTCATGTTGAAAGTGTGAAGTTCTCTAAATCAATCTGTAACCCCATGGAGACATGATCCTGCCTTCCTTTCTGCAGCCAAGGCCACGGATGGCCCCATCTCTGGTGAGAAGCTGCTGCTCTGGGACATTTTCCTCTTGAATTTTCCACTCCTACCCCCTGGGTTCCCCATAGGACTGCTTCCCTTGAGCCACAGGGTGATCGCATCATTGACCTGCCCTGAGCAGCCTCTTGCCAAAACCAGCAACCTGGTCTAGTGAGAGGTGTCCCTGCCTAGGGCAGTGGGTGGGACTGGATGGTTTTTATGGTCCCTTCCAACTCAAACCATTCTGTGATTCTGTGATTGAGAATCAGGTACATTCCCCTCGGGACATCCAGATCCTCACATCTCTAGTGGATGTTAGAGGGTTCTCTGGGCTAGGCTCAGTAGGATGCACTGAGGCACCTAAAATTAGGTCAACAGTGAAGCTTCTTTGAGGATCTAAACCTAAATATTGACTGGTGAAAAATTAGCACAGAGCACTTTTCCAGTCTAGAGAAAACCACACACAGTGACCCATGGGACAGTTGATGCAAGGTGTTGTACTTACAGAGCTCACAGCTAAACTGAAGCTTCTTACTATTCCAATTGGATTCAGCCAATAGCTTTTAAAACCCTTCCCATCTGCTTCTTCATTGCACAAGGCCAGTAAGTGTGCTTCTGAAGATGGGCAAGTTACTTGTGTATTACCACATCAGTGCTCACAACAGTGAAAACGTCCTTATTAAAGATTTCACAACTATTTAACTGCTGGGAACACCTTCAACATTTTGCAATATGGTAGGCTGGTGTCTTTCAAAGTACTTAAACACTTTTGCTTTAAACTTTTGACATTAAAGTGAATGAAAGAAGTTATCCCGGTCCTCTACCATTTAACCAACTACAGCACTTCACTGCACAATAATGAAGTCACACTACTTCGGGCATCATCATTCCTTTCAGGATAGAGATACAACAACCAGCAAAATCTCTCCAGAAACCCTGAAGTTGATTCTTTAAAGGAAGCACCCAGAATTATTCAATCTCATTTGTCCTGAGACATTTCTTCCTAATTCTCTATTTCCAGTACAGCTGTAAGTCACGTATTCTCAATTCAATTTGCTGTTTAACAGAACTAGTTGATCGGATTTATACATTTAGAGTAAATTCAAAGATCTGATTCCCAGCTGAAGTAAATGTTCCAGCCAAGTTGACAAGAGTTGTGCAAATGTGAATTGACATAAATTAGAGCTGCTACATGTTTTTCTTTTCTGCTTTATTTGTCAAGCAGCTCAGTAGCAGCTTTTCTTTCAAGGTGCTATCTCACCTGGCACCTTAACGTTTTGATGGCAGCACTGCAAAATATTGCCTTTAAAAAAAAGAAAACCAGAACATTTTTGCCACAATTTAGTAATACCACCTTCAGAATGAGTAAGCAAAGTTCTGAGCCACTGCAGTGTATAGCAAGAGTCTGCTCTGGCCTCCCCCATCATGAAACCATTTTTCATAGAATAAGAAAAAATGCTTTTAAAAAGCTCTCTGAGATAAAATTGCTGCAATCCTCCAAGCGCCACTTCTTCTTCCCCTGTGGACAAGCAAAGAAAGAGGGCTTCATTATGCCAATGTTTACTGAATCCATCTTCTTTCCCGAACAGTCTTTCCTGCACAAAGTGTCGCAATTACAGAGGGACTGAGGACTCTGAACGTTCTTAAGAAAGCGTGTGAAGACATCTAAGGGAGATGGAAAGATACGTTGCTGTTTGCAAACAAGAGCACACAAGTCATAGAATCACAGAATGGCTTGGGGGGCCTTAAAGATCATCCAGCTCCAAACCCCCTGCCCCTCACAGGAAAGAATTTGTTGGATTTGAACAAATCATTCCATGGTTTGTTCAGCCTGGAGAAGAGAAGGCTCTGGTCTTCTCCAGCCTTAGATCTCATTCTAATCCCTAAAGGGGATCCAGGAAAGATTGGGAGGGACTCTTGATCAGGGAGGGGAGCCATAGGATGAGAGGAAAGGGTTTGACACTGAAAGAGGTTGAGATGAGATCTGGGGAAGAACCTTAGTAGGCACACAAATACCCCTTGAAGATGCTGAGAGGTATTAATAAATCGGTAAGACGAAGGCGTAAATTGTACTTCAAGGACTGGACTTGTTTAGCAGTTCTATTAGCAAATACACGGAAGAATTCAAATATAAAGGACCATCACAGAATAGTTTGGGTTGGAAGAAATGGAGCAGCCCCACTTAATGATGAAGAAAGACTTGGGGCAGGGTGGGTTTGTAGAACAGAAGGATGAAGAGGGAATAGTCTTGGGGCAATCTGCTCCCAGCTGTGGGCTCGGGAAACCCAAAATCTGGTATTCTCCACGTGATGATGTNCACAGCAAATAAATGATTCAGACCTATGAGGAAGTGAATAAATTACATCTGCTTAAAAGCCATGCTAATGAGCACAGTGTCTTTTTTTCTACACTGTTGGTTTTTCAGGGAGCATATATATCACGTTTATCTCACTTTGTTATTCAGGAGTTATATACATATCTGCTGCACGTAGCCAAGAAGACATCCACAGAAAAATAAAGAAAATGGGAAAACTGTAGATCTGAGAAAAACTAGAAAATATTACTATTGTTTAAATCCTACAAAGTATTATGGCTGGTATTGATTTCTTCCGCAGAAAGATACTGTTAGCAGAAGAGAACTAACTTTAATGTACCTACATTGTTAAAAATGACAGAAGAAGAAGAGGTACCTCACCCCAGAATATCATTTTATGCAGTCAATGGTTTAAGCTATGCTGGTTTCATTAAAAGAGAGGAAACAATTTTGTCTGGAGCAAACAAATTTCATTTTCCCACTCCCAAGAAACAGTAGTTAAGGACAGAGTCTTCAATACAATGAATTTAGAGAAGGCAAAAAGTGCCAGATCATTAATTAAGACGTAAATAAGGAAAATAAAGTCATCTGCTGAAAATAAAGGCAAAAGTGAAGAGAGGCTTTAATTGAGGGACAAGGAAGAGAAAAGTAATTAAGATGCCATTTGGAAGTAAACAGGAGATAATAAATCATCCTCCAAGAAAGCCTCTATAACTCAAAATTCTTTATTATGAACAGTCCCCCCTTCCTTCCCTTCCTGAACTTTGTTCTACTATACTTGTTCTACTATAAGGTTAGGCAGTGCCCTGAAACTCCCTTTTTAGAAAAAGAAATCACTTTCTAAATGTATGGAGGAGAGTGGGTGGGAAAGTGGATTCTTCTACATTACCAGTTTGAAAACAAAAGGGTATAAAAGTATGAACACTGGTAGATTCTGCATCATTAGCCAGTTTTATGCATATTAATGTATCAGCACCATAAAGCTGAGCAGGCAGGTTGAAGAGGGAAAACTTTGGGAGGAATAATGTATATGTGTATACGAATAATGCACTTCCACCCGCGTTGTAACAGGTGGGAATTCTTGTTGTCACAGAAATTATACATGAGTTTTAATTAAGAGTGGCAGGACAAAAAAAGATATGAATAAGAGTATGTAAGATGTGAAAGAGAGATCCAGTACTCATTTTGTTAGCCTGCAACAATTAGGAAGACATCTGCTTATTACCACACTGGTCTGCATACATTCAAGATAATTGTGAACCACTTTTAGGACACCAGAAATACATAGAGGTAAATATATAGTAAATAAGGAAGCCCACTTTGCTCCCATAAGCCATGGGTGTCCCCGAATCTGCATCCTGGATCCCCCACAGTCGTTCTTACAGCTCCCTCACACAGTTGGGAAATGGACTCTTTAATTTTTGACAAGGGAGCTAAATAATGTTGAGGTAGAGGGCATGAATTGTCCTCTGGAGATGCCAGGTTACCCACATTGAGTACGGAGGGACTAGCTTAGACTAAATCATAGAATCATAGAATGGTTAGAGTTGGAAGGGACCTTAGAGATCATCAAGTTCCAACCCCCATGCCATGGGCCCAACCCCCCTGCCATGGGCAACCCCCCTGCCATGGGCAAATACCTATTAAATAAAGATACGCTGGATGACCTCTGGTAGGCCATGAAAGTTTGTATCAAATACTAATTAAGCATAAGAGTAATTTATCACTCTATTATGCCAACACAGTCTGCTCTGCAGCATCTCCTCAGTATGCCTGGACTCATAGTGAAAGTGCTGACGGTTTCTGGAAAAGATCTTGCTGCCACAGCAGGCCATGGACGTGACTTTGCTTCAGTTTTACTTTGCAGAGAGTCTTTAGGCTGCAAATGAAAAATCAAGATGGATTTGAAGGCTAAATACTACATGAATGGACGTTATTGCAGATAGGAACATTAACACATATCTGAGCTTTTATTTTAAGAACCTGCTTAGCCTGAAAAGCTATAATGTAAGTGAACCTCCGTATGGGGATACTGTGAACTTACAGAAGTTAGCTAAATCCACCCATAGAGCCGTAAATATTAATGAAGTATTGGGAATAGGGAGCAGTTATGAGTTGTGTGGCTTGGCTTGCTGCTATGAATATTAATGGTGTGTGCTGAGCAGTCGCTTTGGTTGTGAGCTTTGGTGTTAGCAGGTGTAAAACAATAAATATTAACGATGTGGAACAGGCAGTCTATTTGGTCATGATTTGTTCTCTTTTCCCAGCAAGCATACGTATACATATATATATATATATAAGAAACAGCCTCAGCCTCCGCTGCTGCTATAGTGAAACACTATTTTGCAAACATGTCCATCCGAAACACACAAGGTGGTTCCATTTCTGAGTTCTGAGCAGGGCTCTGCCTGCCAAAGGCTGTCTCAGTCCCACCATCAGGGCTGCGTTTCAGGGCTTTTGGAGGAGGCTGGATCTGCTGAGCCCTTGGCAGCCCCAGGCATACATCTTGTACTTTACGGTAGAGGTAGTGCAGATGGCAGCGCTTATGTTTCGCTTTTCCTGCTGCTTCCCATTGAAAAAACCTTGTTTCCCATTGTTTTAAAACTTCCTGGAGTTTTCTGGTGTGTCTGCCCCCAGCTCAGGTTTTCTGTTTATCTGTTTTTTATCAGAGAAGGTGAGAACACCTTCAAGTGAGGACAGATTGAGGGAAGTGATTCTGCCCCTCTGCTCTGCTCCCATGAGAACCCACCTGGAGTCCTTTGTCCAGCTTCGGAGTCCTCAGCACAGGAAGGACATGGTCCTGTTGGAATGGGTCCAGAGGAGGCCACGAAAATGATCTGAGGGCTGGAGCCCCTCTGCTGTGAGGACAGGCTGAGAGAGTTGGGGTGTTCAACCTGGAGAAGGCTCCAGGGAGACCTCAAAGCCCCTTCCAGTCCCTAAAGGGGATCCAGGAGAGATGGGGAATAACTCTTGATCACGTAGGGGAGTCATAGGACAAGGGGGAAGAGTTTTAAATTGAAAGAGGGGAGATGGTGATGAGATATGGGGAAGAACTTCTTTGGTGTCAGGGTGGTGAGAGCCTGGCCCAGGTTGCCCAGAGAAGCTGTGGCTGCCCCATCCCTGGAAGGGTTCAAGGCCAGGCTGTATGGGGCTTGGAGCAACCTGCTCTGGTGGGAGATGTCCCTGCCCAGGGCAGGGGGTGGGACTAGATGGTCTTTACAGTCCCTTCCAACTCTAAACATTCTGTAATTCTATGATATGGAGCCTCCATGTGTGCGAAGGCAGGGCAGCATCCTCCATCCTCATTCCTCAAAATGACCTCTCCTTCATCACATCCAGAGTTACACTGCACTGGATAAAGCCGTGTCCAAGAGGCATTAATGTTCTTTGTACAGCTTTACTTTCAAAAGTTGGAAAAATGCTTCTAGATTTTATTTAGGCTTCATTTGACTGCCTGATATGCTCATGACTAATGCTGCTCTCTACATATTATGACCATTAATCATTATTTGCACAAGACCTGTTTCTGTGAGGGCACAACTTTCTGTATGAGAGAAAGAGAGGGCAAAAGTGGTTGTGTTTTTTAATGTCTATTTGCCAAAGCAAGAGAAGATTTTTCTCTACCTGACTACCCCAATAACCCACTTAGCTAGTGTGCTTAAGGATTTCTTAAATTAGGTTAATTTAATTAGGATGAAACCTGACCTAGGGGATTTTTATCTTTATGACTAAAACATTTTTAGTATGGAGAATATGAGTGGTAAATAACAAATATTTTTATTCTTAGGGAAGTATAAGCCTTCCAGATTTTAAGTATGCAGTTGCTTATATATGTGTATATACATGTGCTTACTAGTGCAAGTCCTTCAGGCTAGATGCAGAAGATTCATCCCAGTGATCCCCTGGGATCAAAAAACTACTTGAGAAAGGAAAGTGAAGAGGCATCAATGCAATCAAATGAAAAGTCATGAAAAGTTCAGTCTAGTGTTCCCCACCGCTCTCGTATGCACTGTTTGAGGAATTACAGTCATTGCCAAAGACCACTTCCATAAATCCAACATACGTTTCCATTTACTTTTTCTCTAACTGTCAGGATAGCTACTTGTCACTTACCTAATTTGCCTCAAAGTGTGGCATTCGGTGATTGCTTAAATGGTTAGGTTCAAGCTTTCAGATACAGTATGACATTTTATTCTAGAGAATGCCAATAAAAACTGCACTGTTACCTTCTGGTGCTTTGGTACCTTGATGTATGGAGAACAGTTACATTCCCAGTTGTAATTGGGCTGTCAATGCTGTGGTAAGTTATCCAAAAAGTCCCCAAACCTCTCATATAGTCTGAGGTGTAGATGTAGCAATGGGGATGGCTCCCGGCTCCCACAGTTAGTACTCTGTCTCCAGATTGCAAAACCTGGAAGCAAAATCTGATGAACACCCACTCTAGGTTAGACCAAAGACAGATCCATTCCAATATCTTTCCTTCAATACTTACCCATCATGGAAGAAGGACAGCCTGATCAGTAAGGTGGTTGAAGCTCATCCCTCAGATTCCTAGAGTATTGATCTGTAATTTTCCCAAAGCTGCACCATTTGGGGTGAAGTGGGACATGTTTACTCTCTTCCTGTGAGAGACTAATACTAAAAATATTTGAAAGGAACACCAGCAGAAGGTGCTGAAGCTCCATGAGAAGTCACTCTGGCACCTCAGCTCCTGGTGCATCCTCCAAGTCACATCATCAACGCCCTGCCTGCATCTGGGACTAGTCTGAGCAACACAGGAACAAGCAGTGCATGGTGAAAGACGTGCTCAAATCAGCTGAGGAAGGGTTAAACTGTTTTTTTTCAGCCTTCCATCATCCCCTTTTCTCCTCGTGGCATGTCTTACAAGAGGTACAAGTTCTATAGGCTCCCTGGATGATATTGGACCACAGTCACCCTTCTGAAAAGGAAGCAAACCCTGATCACCTAGACCTCTCAGGTGTCTTAGGTAAAATCATTATTTTGAGTGTGAATAAATGAGTCTAAAGAGGTTTGTTTTTTGAAAGCCGTAAAATTATCGACAAATATGTGCCACTGTAACTAACGTGGAGCAAATCTGAATAACATAACTAGAAGGCACATTTTGGAAAATAAAACCAAATCTCCGAAACACAGAAGCAGGTAAAAAGGAGCACACAACTGGAGAGAACTGGTAATAACACTTTGGAACACTTCATCTCCCCCTATACATAAATCTAAAGGACTTCCTGAGCCAAGAAGCTCTCAGAGCATTTTTTCTAGAGTTAATGAACCCAAGAAATGTTTATAGCACCCACAACATCCCAGGGAAAGAGCTCCACAACTTGCCCCTGTGCTGTGTACCTCCTTGAGAACCTTCCTCCTGCTGGTCCCCCCAAGACCAGGCTGGATGGGGCTTGGAGCAGCCTGGTGTTGTGGGAGGTGGCAGGGGGGTTGGAACTGGATGATCTTTATGGTCCCTTCCAACTCAAACCATTCTATGACCTGTGACCTTCTCTCCCATGGAGAGTAGTAGCTTCAGCTCTGTTGTTACAAGAGGCAGCTCTGTTCTCCTGATATTTGAAGGCAAAATATTTAGAGGTTGATACTTTTAGGAGGTTTGGTTGGAACAGTGACTACGGTGTTGAAAAAGAAAAAACGTTCACAGTGAGCTGAAGGACTGGGGAAGAAACTCACAGACATCCTGATGATATAGGGTTTATTTTCCAAGAATCTGAGCTAAAGCCTACACTGAACTAATAAATAATTACTCATTCCAAATCACATTTTTCGTATGATCTATTCTTTTATGAGCAGAAAGGAATATTAAGCATGTAAATCCTTCATTCATTGACAAGATAACAGACCTGCTATCATAAAAGCATTTTTGTTTTACATATGAAAAGTAAGTCTTTTAACCAATTTAATAAGAAAGCATTTATCTTCTTTTTTTCTATTGTTTTAGTAATTCAAAAGCTTAGAAATCTTGAATTAATTAAAGAATGAGTTAGCTAATAAATTAATTATCCTGCATATTATTATACTTTGAAATATCAATGCTGATCCAAAAGTGGCAAAGAGAATGAAATTCTACAGATAAAATGTTAATATGGAGGGAATCAGCAAAAGTCTGATTGTTTGGCAGTGGTAGAGGTGAAGGAGAGGGGAAAAAAAACCCTTGCCTGTCCCTCAAATTTAAATCCTTTTTAAAAGGAACTGGGTCCACCATGGATAAAGCAACATTATGCTACATACTGGCACATTTGGCACATTGCGGATTATCACAGCAGTGTAAACAGCACTCTGCATTCTCATTTCCAAATACCATTCCATGACTTCAGTCCAAAATTGCTTGCTTAATGCTTTTGTGCATCTTCTTTAGAATCATGGAGTGGCTTGCGTGGGGAAGGACCTCAAAAATTATCCAGTTCCAAGCCCCCTGCCCTGGGCAGGGACACCTCCCACCAGAGCAGGTTGCTCCAAGCCCCATCCAGCCTGGTCTTGAACCCCTCCAGGGATGGGGCAGCCACAGCTTCTCTGGGCAAC
Organism: Thinocorus orbignyianus; assembly: GCA_013400375.1. Taxonomy (NCBI): domain Eukaryota; kingdom Metazoa; phylum Chordata; class Aves; order Ciconiiformes; family Thinocoridae; genus Thinocorus; species Thinocorus orbignyianus. The sequence goes on from VXBW01004233.1 coordinate 165,700, forward strand.
CTGGGCCAGGGTCTCACCACCCTCACACCAATGAAGTTCTTCCTGATATATCATGGCTCATCACTGAGAGGAGGAAATGGCACCTTGAACACACTTGGTGCTTCCATTGTGTGGTTTCTCACTGTCTTACTGCAGCACATAGAACAGTGTGAGGTTTACCTAACATCACCAAGCTGCTTGACATCTCAAGAGTTTTCTTTTTTCGCTTTCCATTTTTTACCTGCTCTATGCGAATAAAACCTTTCCAGTGAGAACATCCACTGGATCCTGCTGGGGTGAATGATTAGGAGGACGGTCCATGTCGGCACCTTAGGAAAGTGTACAAAAACATCTCCAGTGAAAGCATCACGCATAAGGTGTGAAAGTGTCACACGTAAGGTTATTTTTCAAGACATGCTCTTAGATTAAAACCAGAGTTTCTTGATAGAGTGACATAAAATATGAATGTACTGAAAAGCACTAGTTTCTACCAAACCCAAACGGAATATACAATGAATTAAGGTTTCAGAATTAAGGGGATCAAATTCTCATCATTCCTGTTTACTCTGATTTAAATATAGTTCTGAGCTTGCATCTCCTTCCAGAAACCTGAAAATCCTATTTTACAGCTCCTCGGGCAAATTGACCAGGCAGCGGAGCATTCACTGGAAGTGGGAATTTGTAATTCTCCTCTTCTGAAATCTGAAGATGCAGTCACTCTCCAGTGTTTTAGTGCCATAGGTAGCATGGTCTTAATCAAGATTGCCATAAGATTTCTAAAGCACCCTTGGGAGAGGATTAATGGTGCATAACTGCGTCTGTATGTTTAATGATGGTAAAATACCTTCACGTGGGCAATATCTCTGTTACTGGGCTTGGGGTGCAGGCAGGTTTCTTGAGTTCAGACGCATAAGTTGCCACACACCAGCCCTGCCTGACAGCAAAACCGAGGTGCCCACCACCAGGATGTGGGAGAGGTCCCACAGAATGAGGTAAATCAGTTCCTGCTCTGGGTAGTGGCTGGCACATCCCGTGGCACGTCACAGTCTGCATCAGAAGGTGACTCAAGACACAGGCACTGGGCTCCTGGGGAAAGCAGCTCATCCCTCCCATCACAGGAGAAAACCTACCCTGGAGCGTAAACTAAGCAAAAAAAAATCCTTCTAAATGCTCAGCTGCAAAATACAGCCACTCAGAAGGAAAGGATGCGAGCAGAGCAGGAAATTCATATAATAGATCCAGAAGAAACAAGAAAAGTACTATTGCTCTGTGCAATTAGAAATATAATAGCTCCTTTTAGGAAAGGAAGGGAAAAAAATCGTATATCTGTTATTTTTATATTACCCTACTGCTATATAATGTTATGTTGAGACCATCTACAACTTGTGTGGAATTACAGTGTACTAGACAGTGACGAACTACCCAAATTATCTGGTTTCCCCTCGTGAGTACAAAGAAATAGTCACCATAACCGTTTCTCTCTCTGGATTGTACCAGCAGCCCTGGACAAGCCAGAGTTCCTTCCTTTTGAGCAAATACCCCACAGCAGTCCTGAGCACTGGAGGCCAACGTTTACATGGACGAAGCCACAAACCCAAAGGGCAAAAATACTGCCCCCCACCTCTCCCCCTGCTCAGGAAGCACAGCATTATCTTCTTTGAGCTCTTTGTGTGCCCACTCTTCATAAATTGTCTTTTGATCTATCCCAAACAGAAATAATTCCACTTAAGAAGAGTTTCTTGTACCTGGAAATATTAAGAACCCTGATTATCTGCTGATGTGCTAGAGTCATCAAGCAGCCAACATAATTTATTTCAGAATCTTCTTCCAGGACAGACAAGATAAGCCTGGAGAAGAGAAGCCTCTGGGGAGATCCTAAAGCCCCCTCCAGTCCCTAGAGGGACTCCAGGAGAGTGTCCCTGCCCAGGGCAGGGGGATGGAACTCAATGATCTTTAAGATCTCTTCCAACTCAAACCATTCTATGATATTTTTTGCATATAGGCCTGCATGTGGCTGCTTCATTACCATCTTCATTCTTTAATTCTGTTGCCACCTCCCACTCCTCAGGCATGGATCTCACCTCTGTTTCCACAGGTCTTGGGAGCACATGGGGAATGTGGCATTCAGTGAAGATCCACAGAGCACGAAAGACCCAGAACTTCTTGCAGTATCGCAGCCTCTCTTCTCAATGTGCAGATACAGCAAAAAATTACAGATTTGTCTCTGTTTAAGACAAGGCACCAGATAATTTTATGTCTGGTTTGATACCAAGGAGATTAGATGATGCTTATGTACGCTCTGACCAGGGATGCTCTCCCAGCTGTTGCTTTACTTCCTTGAAAAGTCACACCAAAATCATCTGTTCTCTGAAAAAGGTATAGAAGAGATAAAATGCCTTTAAAGTGCAAGTAATAATGATAGTGATGGCAAAATTATTCTAGCCCTTAACTAATATGTCTAATGACATATTGAAGAGACAAGGCTTTTGTTCACCAGGTGTTTGTTTTCCATATTACTCACCTGAGTGTGTGCAGAACTTGGCTGTACGTTAAGAAAGGAACTGTAATAAAATCACAGCCTGCCAGAGACAAACCTTTGCTTTCAAAAGTTTGTATAAAATATACAGTGCAGCATTTGACTCAGAAAGCGAATGCTGTCATGTTCTATCTTTCTTAAGCAAAACATAAAGGGAAAAGTAGGAAAAGTGGAGAAAACTACTAATGTTTAATGAAACACTTGAGAACATATGAAAAACAGAATACGTAATGTGTCCTGAGGTAATAGACCTCAGATCTATGAGTAATATTTTTATCTTTGATGTGTCCAAGTGTATTTAACATGTTTCTCTTCGTTTACTGCACAAAACATGGGGTAAGATGCTCGAACTTGGAAATATCATAACCAGTCTCTTTATGAATTATAGACCAGCACATTCCTGTGGAAAGATGTGAACGTTTTATGAGCACAAATTATCTTCACTCCAAGATGAAGAGGAAACTGTCCACCACTCCAGCTTTTATCTGGAGGATTTTCATTTAACATTTTTTCTTACAGTAGACATCTTTAGTTTGGGGTAAATCTTGTATTAGCCTAACATTATTAATAAAGAGTTTTATTTAAACATGGATTATAAGTTCCGCAATGGAGGTAGCAGTGTATCTGGAAAGCTGACCAGCATTGCTAAGAACATCACCTTTCAGTCTAGTTTCAGAGCTTTACCTGAAGATTGGTGCCTTCATCCTTCTTTTCTCAACCTGAGAACAGATTACTTGGCAGTACGCATCATCTTTTATGTACTACCTAGTGGATGTACATCAGTTATGCAGACCCACACCTAATCTGCTTCTCATATTAGTTAAAATGGGTAGCATCACTCTTGTCATCTGAAAAAATCTCAGCAATTCCCCTCAGCCCTTGGGGAGAGCAGTTGGGGATCTTTAATTTCAGGGAAGAGCAAAAAGCTGATGAGATGCCTCACTTGAAGCTGGGTAGGACAAGAGAGCTCCACACGTTCTACCAGCTAACTCCAGGTGGTCTCACTGGATGCTTCAACTCCATTTTTATGCACCTAATTCTCCCAGCTGTTGATCAGGAGAAGCGAGAACCTGAATTTCATTCCTTTAGGTGTTCTAATAAGCAGCTAAAACTTACGTGTTGCCCTCGGGTTTTTTTCATGCTGGGAACCTAGATGAGACCCACCTCTTCGTGCCACAAGAGAGCAGAAAAGGGAGGAATTCAGCAGAAAGAGATGCCTACTTGAAGGTGTGAGCATGGCTGGGTGGTGAGCAGAAGCAGGTCTTGGAATGACATAGTCCTCTGCTGTGTGAAGCTTTGAAGTAATAAAACCTTCTCTTTCTAGCCAAGCGATGACCCAGTGGTGCTTTCTCTCAGATCTACCTAAAAGACTTGATTATGTCACCACCTTAATTTGACTGTTTTTTATCTTTGTACCTCAAACTTACAAATAATTAATTTGCCCTTTAAGACTGGCTGAATTGCTAATTGGGCCACAACTGGCAAGTGTCCTGGGATAATCTAGTGATCTCATTTGAGAGGAATGAGCCCAGTAGATATGAGGATTCTCCCAAAGGCACACGGACTTCCAGGTTTCCATCCCATTTGCCTCTGTTCATTGTGTCTCCACTGACCAGAGGGAGAATCTGGGAGCAAAAGCATCACAGGGAGTGAGATGTGAATGTATGGAAAGTGGGAGTGAGGATTACAGAGCTCTGACTTTTGGGGCACCATGGGGCACAGAAACCAGGGTCCAAACACTCAACAGGGAGTCCCTTCTCCTCAGCCTAACCCAAGGCTATGTGATGCTCCTGCTCCGTCCTCCAGCCCTTCCCAAACACTCTCGAGTCTTTCATCCTCCACATCAAAAGGAATTCTAGAAGAAACAGATGCAAATAATTTAAACACAAATCCCACCATACTGGGGACTTCACATCAGGCAGTGAGGGCTGCGGGGAAGGCAGGGGGAGAAGGCTTCTTTGATTTCCTTGAGGACGGAGGTGGCCCCCCAGGACTTGCTGGGAGAAAGTGTCCCCCCCTCCTCTTTCTGCTGACGAAGGCTGAGCTCTGGGCTTGTTCAAGCACTTGCGTCAGATGTGGAGGGGCTTTAGAATTGCTCAGAAGCCAGCGCAGAGCGAGTGGGAAAGGATGACAGCAAGACAACAAAACCAAACCAATGAAAGATCTTCACGTGCGACCTGAGGAAAAAGTCCCATGTTTCCACAGCGTCCACCGGCAGCTCTGTCTCCTCCCTCTTCAGGATACTCCAATTCTAACCCAAATTGCCCTTCCTTGATTAGGTGGCTACTTTCATAAAACTTCTATGTAAGAAAGTATCTCCGTAAATTCGTTTTATACTTTTTTTTTAAATCTTTCCAGTGGCATGACTTCGGCAGGAAGTGACCTAGGTAAAAATGAACTAGTCACAGACATAGGTTTAGAACTTGAAGGTTTACAAAAAAAAAAATAAAAATCCGTATATTCTAAGGTTCAAAACTAGAAGAGAAGACACCCGAGAAAGACATTCTACTTCAGGTGATTATCAAAGCACCCCAGAAGGCTGTCCTTGCTGTTTTCTCCCCTTCTCTACATTTCTTTTCTGTTTTATCTGAGCATCCGAACTCCTCAGATCTCCCACTGATTTCGTCCTCAGGCAACTTATTTTTCTTTACTTCACTTTTATCTCACCCTGCACAATGCTACATCCCAGAGTCAATTCATGGGGGTTTGTTCCAAAAAAATCACCAGCCAGTTTTTACAAGTTGTTGCACAGGGTTCCATAGGTGCATTAAGGATTTAGAATGAAGTCTCTGAAAAAAATTGTGATGTAAACAAAAAGCAGAAAATGTCATAATGAAAATTTTCTTCAAAGACATCTGGAGATGCTGTGAACTTCTGTTGAAGACACATGAGGAAGGAAAGAGATACCCTGAGATGCAACAAGTGTAAATGGTGAAGACAGTGTTATTATGGATTTGTAAAAGCTGTTTAACATAACTACTGAAAAACTGGTAGTTGTAGTAATATTAAAATTCATTTAAATTTTGCTGAAAATATACCCTTTTATCCTGCTGATTTCTGAATCTGTTTTTCAAATGTGCTGTGTTACTGAGAATAATATTAATATTCAATGAAGACACAGCCATATAAATTATCTAGTTTCTAAAACAGGGTAAAAAGAGAGGATGATTCATCAGTGTTTGATCCCAAGTTAAAATACTGTTTCAATTAAGTGCAGATCGCAGCAGCCATGGGCAGCATTAACCCCTTTCTGCTGTTGTGATGAAGAACAGGAAGCGATGGGGCACCAGCAAAAGGACCCAGGGCAAAATAAACCTCCTCCTCCCTATTAGAAGGTCTGGAAGCAGGGGCAGGAGGCAAGGTGATCCAACCTTGCGCCCAGGAACTGAGAGGTGCTGTTGCATGTGCCACAGGAATAAAAAAAAAATAAAAGAAAAGAGAAAAAATAGTGGGTGGAACAGCCCTGTGTCTATCACTGACAGATAACAGAGAAGTTCTGTTGTCTCAAGTTGTGCCAGGGGAGGTTCAGATTGGATATCAGAAAAAACCTTTACACTGAAAGGGTTATCAAGCATCGGAATGGGCTGCCCAGGGAAGTGGTTGAGGCACCCTCCCTGGAGGGATTGAAAAGATGGGTTGACATAGTGCTGAGAGACATGGTTTAGTGTTGAGGGGTTTTTTATCAAGTGAGGTTGATGGTGGGACTAGATGATCTGAAAGGTCCCTTCCAACCTAGACGACTCTGTGATTCTGTTCCCATGGCTGTTCCTCCTCCTGGGCACTCACTCCAGCATGACCATCTGGAGTCTCCATCTCTGGAGACATTCCAAACCTGCCTGGACACGTTCCTGTGTAACATGCTCTGGGTGGACCTGCTCTGGCAGGGGGTTGGAGTGGATGATCTCCAGAGCTCCCTTCCAACCCTACATCATTCCGTGATTCTGTGATTCTGTGACTATTCTCCCCCACCATCACCATCCTTGACAGAAACCAGCTGCTGCTCAGAGCAATGAGGGCAAGTTCTGGTACCAGGACCAGAGAGATTTCAACACTTGGACATTGAAAACAGGCCAGGGGCCTTTGATGATCCATCTACAAAATCTAATAAGACTGAGGCCCATCTTTGAGGGGGTCTCTGAGATAAGATTGTCTTTTCTACAGAAAAGTTGACAGAAGGTGTGCTAGGGCTGGATGAAAAAAATCAGCTTTTTGCTTTCACCTGTTGATGAATTAAGTTTAAACTGTCCCTTCATCCTCGTAGGTCACTGTGAGGAAGCTTTTAAATAGGCTTCCGCAACTAAAGCAAAAAGCCATAGAGAGATCCAGACTCAGAAGCTTCAGTTTGAATCAAATCAACTGATTTGTAAATATATTTGTAATCTAATAACTGTTCAGGAGACAAACAGGGTCTCTGCATCAGAACAAAGCCATGTCAGCAGTTTTCTTCCAAGAGTGATGAAAGTGGTTAATCTGGAGCATCTGCTCCTTGGCTGCTCTGAGTCCTGCAGCACCATGAGAGTTCACACTGCAGTTTTTTTCTGGTCAAGCTCAGACCAGTGATGATCACAATCTGCTTTGGCTTCTGGAAACAGTCTTCTCATCCATGAGCACTCCCAAGTCCTTCTTCTCAGGGCTGCTCTCCAGCCATTCTCTGCCCAACCTGTGTTTGTGCTTGGGATTGTTACCTCCCAGGTGCAGGACCCTCTTTCCTGCTCTTCCCAGATGATTAAGTACAAGACCAGCCTTGCTCCTGCCCGTGCCTGCCCAGGACAGGACATCTCCATGGCATGTAGGTCTCATGGCTCCCCTTCTCACCTGCCAGTGAACACAGTATAACTGAACCTACAACGTCTGGTTTCACAGGCAGGAGAATCATCTCTCACTGTTCATGGATGGAGGGGTGGGCGAGGAGGGAGAGATATGTATAATTATCACATATGCTTCACATGCATTAATATGTACTTGGAATGTGCTTGGAAAATGTAAACCTTCATTAAAGAAAGAAAAAAAAAAGATTACAAACTTGTAATGTAAAATTTAAAATACAGGTGAAAGAATAATTCACTGGCCATACTTAATTAGAAAATCAGGATGCTGTTGTGAGGTCTGCTAATTTTTCCAATGCCACCTGGATGCTTTGCCAATAAACAATCTTACGGTGTCAAAATCAATCACTGTGCTGCAAAGACTCCTCATCTGTGATCGAAATCATTCTGCTTCCCCTGGAGACACATACCTATGAAAAATTTAAGAGGTCATCAGTCATGGTCTCTCTTTGCAATGTTTACAAAGTTGTATCTTTAGATAAGACTGTTCCCAGTGTTCTTGTCATGATAGAAATCAGAGCTGGGGCCTGGAATATTTACAGACAGGATCACTGTGCTTAGGTTGACTGTAGCTCATCCCTAAATTAAGTTATATAAATATAAATATATATACTTCATATAATGTACATGTATACACAATATCTATGAGAATTAGGCTCTAGGTTTAAACATATGGTGTGTAATTCTATAGCATAAGGCCATTGAAGAACAATGCCAGATGCATTCGCTTCATCTCAAGTGTTCTGAAACTGTGAACACTCAAACAATTTAGATTTGCATTCTCTACAAGATTGTACACATATAATTTGCTATTTTCCCACAGCACATTAGATGTTTGTTGACGGTGTAAGAATCCTTTGATAACCATGCAGCAGCCATCGTGTCTTATCGTCGGACTTCTTACTGGAAACCAAAACGTCATCATAAAATTCAAATAAACACCTCACAAGGACCATCCCGCGGGATGTATCATATTAAACCCACTGAAAAAGCAATTCTCTGAGATATGTTTCGTAGATTATTGCTTCCCAAATAGTTTTCCATTACTGTTGAGATTCTGGCTGTAACAAGTGCCTTTAATCCAGTTCCTAAGCTGGATAAGAACTCAAAAAAATGTCTTTCTCTGCCTCTTTTGTAGGAAAAATTGAGCCCCCTTTGGGTTACCTTGGGTCTCATGATCTCTTGATTGATGAACAAAAATCTTCATGCTTTTATGTCTGAGGCAGAGGCAGGTTTTGGTAAAATTGAGCAACTTGATTGTTTGTGCAGGGACCAGGCAGCACAAAGGCAGGAGCTTCAGCTGCTCCCAGGTCAAGATGTAGCTCTTGCTCCTTTATTTGAGCCTTCTGTCTCCTCTCCACACAAAAATCCCCAAAACTGAACATTAAAAAGTCTTCCCAGGAAATAAGTTTACTCAGTAGCCGTGAAATCTGCTCAACTTCCTAAAAAGTCCACAGTGTAATGTCTGGGTATTGCAGGTCAAAGGAAGATCAAGCAGCCAATTTATTTTAGAAACAGAGAAAGAGGAAAGTGAGCTCGACCTATTAGTCATTTTTTCACTCCCACCCAAACTATTAGATAAGTCTGAGATAAAGTACTTAAATTTAAAATTTCTGAAGGAAAGAAAGCAGCACATTTTAATTTTCCATCTCTTGCTCTCTCAAAAATGAATATCCCTGTCATTTCATAGGTCAAGCTGTGATTATATCCACTTCGATAAAATGCTGAATTACAGAAGAGAGAGGGGTTTTCAGTTCAAATTCTCATCCTTACCATGAACTCCTGGAGGATAGAATTGACTTCACGGGAAGCTGGGAGTTCTCAGGATTTCTGTAAAACACGAGCTTCGCCGACACTCATAGGATTGGCAAGTCTGGCTTGATGTATTTCAACCTTTTGTACCATTGCTACAATGAAGAGAAACTGTATAATGAAAAGAAAAACAAAAAACCAAAGCAAAAAAACCACAAGAAAACTATTTTCCTTCAAGGGTCCTCCAAAGTTCGCGCATCAAAGGGGATGCTGCTAAGCTGCTGCACGAAAATCTGAGGATTTGGATTCCCAGAGCTGCTCAACAATGTCGTTCCTGCCAGCTCATTGATGGGCAGGAGGAGGAATGTTCACACCGCCCGCGCTCAAGCTGCCGGCAGAGGTGTCCTCGAAGGGTCTCTCAGTGGTCTTCTCCAAACCACTCTTTTTCTCAGCTGCCCTCTTGAGCAGCCCGTGATGACTTCAGAGGGACCCTCAGGTCACCACAATCTTTCTGATTACGTACAGAGTCACAGAATCGGGGAATTGTCAGAGTTGGAAGGGACCTCTGGAGATCATTCAGCNCATCTTACAAACTGGAGACATCCTCAAGAGTTGGGAAGATGGTCCTGTCTGACTCTGCTCTGGGGAATCCTATGGCACCTAAGGAGTGTTTTTTTTGGTTAACGGAGAGGCCGGGTATTAATACCTTTATTTAGCAAACAAGGTGCTGGGTCCACCCTCTTGGGTCCACAGTTTTATGCCAACAAATGGTCCTTGGAGAGGAGTTTTATCGCCATCAGCAAGGCCACCTTCATACATTCTGGAGCAAGAAGGGTGTTACCAGGGGGCCAAGCCGAGCTCCTGAAGAAAAGAAACACCATCAGCTCCTGCCAAACTCCACACAGAGCCCCTCATTTGGGCTGGGGTATCACATGCCATGGCAACACGGGTATTGAGGGGCCACCCAGGTTAATTGAGAAACTTCCTGCACAGCTGACCTTAGAGAAATGAGATGGAACAACTGTGAAATGGGAGATAACCTCCACAGTTATCTGAGCTGAATCCCAGCAGGAGCAGCAAAGGGGAAGGATGAAGGCAGAGATGTGCTGCTGGAGAGACTGGCTCGTTTGCAGAGAAGGCATTTGCCCTGTTAGAATGGCCAGCCCAGCCGTGCACCCCCAGGTCCCACATCCCTGCATCCCTTCATTCCGCATCCCTGCACCCTGCATCCCTACATCCCACATTCCTACATCCCTGCACTCCACATCCCTGCATCCCTACATCCCGCATCCCTACATCCCACATCCCTGCATCCTGCATCCCCGCATGCCTGCACCCTGCACCCCGCATCCTGCATCCCTACATCCCGCATCTTCACCCGCACCCTCCACCGGGAACGGGGCGGTCCGGGGGACCGGGAGAGGTGGAGGGCAAG
>VXBW01004233.1:184273-255030 GCA_013400375.1 Thinocorus orbignyianus
AAAAAAAAAAAAAGAGGGTAATTATCTTTTTAATTAAAATGTCTGGTTACTCTATTTCCAGGACAGTCCCAAAATGCCACATACATCTTACCAGCTGCCAAAGCATCTGAAAATCTCTGTTCTTTCCACCTGCTACTTCTCTCTTCGCTGGTATCGTAGGAGCCCTCACCCCAGAGGGATCAGCAGTGAAAACAGCCAGGGTTTGCAGCCCAAATTTCAAGATAAGTGGCACAAAGTGATTAGCAGGGGCTGGTTTCCATTTCCGAAGGGAACCCAGTGACCTTCTTTTTCCAGTTTGCCCAAGGCATCCCCACAACCACATCCGTTTGGAGCGGGATGGAAGTAAGACCTCCCTCCTGCCAGGTCAGGAACATCCCCTCCCCATGCTTAAGATAGACCCTATTTCCAACTAAATAAGAGCCAGCTTTGGCAAGGTAGGGGGGCACATGGTGGGAAAAGCCAGACACCGTGGTTTTCTGGCCTCTCTGCCAGCTCTTTGTCTTGTCAGGGCTAATTTTCAGACTAATGAACTGCTGTATCACCTCCCACTGAGCTCAACGAGGAGGGGAAAAGCCGGCTGCTGGGCTATCAGCACGGCAGAAATACGAGGTGAATAACGCTCAGCGAAGGGGAAAAATAAGCAAGAAAAGCTTTAACATGCTGTCCCCCCTGAGCCTGGAGGCTTGTGGTGTTCCCAGAGCCCATCTGTGCTGAATTGTGAGCCACGGAGGAGAAAGAAATATCCCCTCTGCTCACTCCCTGCAGCCTATGCAGCTCAAACCTTCCAGAAGCAGCAATCACTGCAATCTATCGGCATCCAGAGAAAGCCAAGCAAGACATAGTAGGCTTTAAGTGTTGGGAGGACAGCGTAGATATTTGTTAACAGCATCCAGCAGAGGGCTGGGACTGAGTTTTCTGGCAAAACCACAGCATCACAAAGTGGTTTGGGTTGGAAGGGAGCCTGAAAGCCCCTCCAGTGCCACCCCCTGCCCTGGGCAGGGACACCTCCCACCACACCAGGTTGCTCCAAGCCCCATCCAGCCTGGCCTGGAACCCCTCCAGGGATGGGGCAGCCACAGCTTCTTCGGACAGCCTGGGCCAGGGTCTCACCACCCTCATAATAAGAAATACATCTTCTTTCCATTCAAAAACATTTCCCTCATCCTGCCTCTACAGACCTAAAAAAAGATATGTCTCCATCTTTCTTTCCAGACCCTTTTATGTATTCAAAGGCTGCAACAGGGTCTCCCCAGAGCCTTCTCTTCTCCAGGCTGAGTCCCCCCAACTCTCTCAGCCTGTCCTCCCAGCAGAGGGGCTCCAGCCCTCCCAGCATCTCCGTGGCCTCCTCTGGTCCCACTCCAACAGGTCCATGTCCTTCCTGTGCTGAGGGCTCCAGAGCTGGATGCAGGACTTCAGGGGCTTTCTCACAGGAACAGGGTAGAGGGGCAGAAGTTCAAAATGTGAACTTGATGAGATTCACTTGATGGGGCCCATTCCTCAAGCCTGTGCAGGTCCCTCTGGCTGGCACCCCTTCCCTCAGACATATTGACTGCACCACCACCACCGTTCTCCCTAGAAGGAAGGGTTGACCCTCCGACACCAAAATATGCTCCTGTTACATGGCTGTCTAATGACTGGGTTCAATTTGGCCTTTGAAACAACTCATCTTAATTTCTGGTGGCAAAATAATGTCACATTTGTGGTAATTTAGGTTTGGAGCAACAAGATTAAAACTGCCACTCTTTTATGTGTTTGCACAAACATACAGCCCAAGCTAGAAACAAAAACCAAACACACAGCCTGAAATGTTCCAACCAACTCTACCCACAACACAAAAATACCCTCACCATGTTTCAGATCTGACCATTTTCCAAATTCTACCTGCCCAGGGGGTCTGGGGCAGACGTGGAACCTCCTGAGCCACCCATCCCCACCACAGCTCAGTCCCACCACCCTCTGAGCCCAAACTTTTCTCCCCCAGTGCTCCTGGAGCCTCAGTTCTTATTCTTCTATCTTTTTTTTTTTTTTTTTCAGCCTTTAGCAGTAAGCAGTATAGTCTATATATTGTTGAGCACTTCAAAGGGACTTCTTAACAATTTTTGAGGTCTTTAATCTCACTTTTGAGGCTTCTTCAGCTTTTAAACACTTTTTTTTTGGGGGGGGGCGGCAGCATTTCTGGCAGTCCCAGGCAACTCACACCTCAGATTTTTGGGTGATGCCAGCCCCACTGCAGGGAGATTTTTGGGGAGGTTTTAACTAAATCCCCCACAGTCCCTGAGACAGCCACCATGACACAGACTTAGCTCTTTTTGTGATGGCCACGTCCCTGACATCCCTCAGGCTACGTCAGCTAATCGATAGCACAAGGGCATCTGTCAGCAAAATGTAAGTGAGATTTAAATAAAGCAACAAAAATCCTTCTAGGAAATCAGCCCGGAGAGCAGACCCGGGCGGATGCCGGTAATTGTCCCCTCCGGGGAGCTGCTGCAGGCAGTTTGGCATCACAGCCCTCCTCAGATGTGCTCTGCCCCCTTTTAGCTCCTCTTTTCCCTCAGAAATGCACCATCCATCTGCATCACGACAGGCAGCTGCTCTCCTGGCACACACACACTCTGCCACCTCCTTTCCCCACACAAGGGATGCTGGAGTCAGCCTGGCAGCCTTGGGCAAGAGTGACCCAGAGGACCAACAGCTCTATCCATCAAATCATAGAAAGGTTCGAGTTAGAAGGGACCTTGAAAATCCATCCAGTGCCACCCCCTGCCCTTGGCAGGGACACCTCCCACCAGCCCAGGTTGCTCCAAGCCCCATCCAGCCTGGCCTTGAACCCCTCCAGGGATGGGGCAGCCACAACTTCTCTGGGCAATCTGGGCCAGGGTCTCACCACCCTCACAGCAAAGAAGTTCTTCCCCACATCTCATCTCCATTTCCCCTCTTTCAGTTTAAAACCCTTTCCCCTCACCCTATCACAACAATCCCTCATCAAAAGTTCCTCCCCATCTCTCCTGAAGCCCCTTTTGGGACTGGAAAGGGCTCTAAGGTCTCCCCAGAGCCTTCTCCTTTCTGAAAAACTCCATCATCTCCATCTCTCTGCCACTGCAGGAAGAATGGTCCTCCACGGTGCAGATGCAGCTAAACGTACTTTGGGGGGTCAGAGCCAATGCTCATGGAGGTCCCTCACAACCTGGGCAGCTGGGATGGTGTCTGGGTCCATAAACTCCTCCCCAGGGAAGTTTGGGCTCCACAACACTTGCCCACTCAGCTGCCACGACCAAGTCCTTGGCTGTGTTGACATCAGGAGGCTGGTGTTATTCCACGTGGTCCTTCCCAAAAGAAAATGAAGAATCTGGAAAAGACTGGGCACTGAGGATCTTTGTGGGTAGCTCAGCCCCAAGCCATCGTTAGCTGGAGGAAAATAGCATCGAGAGAGTTCAGCGATTCCTAAAAATGCTGTTTACTCAGAGCACACAACCAGCAGTTCCTTCAGAGCTACCAAGAGCCACCATTTAAATGCAGACTTTGTGGCTGTACTTTCTTCAAGCAGGGCTTAGGCTTTAGCAGCTAATAACCAGTGAGTCCCAGTGCAAACTTTGCTAATGACCACATTTTCTCCTTGATGAGCCTGAACTGTTCCCTCAGCTGTAATTAGACGCTGAAGAACATCTCCCAGAGCGTGGGGATGGGAGTACACAGCAGCTCCTTCCCTGGACCCGTGCTGCATCGGGATGTGCCATTTGAGTGCATCTCCATGTCCTCACGCCACCTCCAAACCAGTTTTCTTCCCTTCACAGAGAGCAGTCGTTACTGGAAGAGTTTATACTGGGTTATTTAATTTTTATTTAATTTTGTATTTTTCTGTTAGCGAGCATACAAATGTCCTCAAACCTCTCAGGAAAGACAAGCAGACTCTCTTTGCGTTATTCTCTTAGCGTTTTTGAAAGAGACTGAAACATCTGTCAACAGGAGGGGGCATCTGGGCTGTATGAAATTCCTGATGATATTCATTAAAATTTTTCACTGTTCCAGCCCTGATAGGCCTCTGGTTTCCACCCAGAATAAAACAGCCACTCAGAAACTCCTTTTTAAAGAGAGGAATGCAGGGTGCCTGTGAAAAACACTTCCACCTTGTTTTCGACACCCATCTCCAAATTAAACAGCCTCTCCACTTAGAAAACTCAAGAAATGATGAAGGATAAGGTTGAATGTCCAGAAAAAGAAATAATCTGGCAAATAAAACCCAAGATAAACCTGCCCCAATGTATGTCAATATACCATTAACATTGTTTTCTACCAGTTTGGGTAGAAAACAGCAAACTGAGCCACAGAGCCACCACCTTAAATCACAGACGGTAAATTTTGGCCCATTAAAATCCCTTTTCACTCAGAAAATTCAGTAAACAGTAAGCACCGTTGCAATTCTGGGTACCAAAACATTAAAATTCAAGCAACACCCTCTGGAAGCAAACCTTGCTTGGAGAAGACACACGTTAATTACATCAAATACACACGGTGGGGCTACACAGAGGCCATGTTTAAAGGCAGAAGTTAAAAGAAAAATCCCCTTGGTAAGGAATCAAACAATGGTGACAGATTTTGCTGCATAGCCGTGTGAAAAAATAGGCTGTATTTGTGTCTGTTAAGTTATGTGATGGGTACAACTGAGAAATTAAGCTTTCAGAGCGATAGAAAAGAGGTATTTTAAGAGATATTTTGCATATACCCGCAGTTACCTGTTTGTAGATGAAAAATTCTGCATATGCATTTAGGTGAGGGTTTTTATAGCTCATATGATGTACCCATAAACTTGAGTTTATTTTAAGGGAGGTATAACCCTGAAGGAATAATTTTGCATGTTGTTTTGTTTTAAAAAATATTTCATTTTTGAGATACTATGCAAAAGCTGGTGATGGGGCACTGGGACCACAGTCACAAATGTAGAGGCTGCATTTCTTTAAGAACATCCATCGGGGAAACTCTCCCCAAGCTGTAGCCTTTGATGGCCAAGGAAGGGGAAGGGGAGTTTTTACCAGAGAAAGCAAATCATCCCTCCATCCCACACACCTGGCCATGTCAGTTCCACACCCCTTCCCTTTCCTCAGAGCCCAGAGAAGCTGTGGCTGCCCCATCCCTGGAGGGATTCAAGGCCAGGCTGGATGGGGCTTGGAGCAACCTGCTATGGTTGGAGATGTCCCTGCCCAGGGCAGGAGGTGGTATTAGATTATCTTTCAGGTCTCTTCCAACCCAAACCATTCTATGAACTGCATTAAATATACGAACGGCTTATTTATAAAGCACCTGCCTCTATTCAGAGCTGAGAAGTTTATTCACTTACCTTTTCAAGTCTTTTCTAAAGAAACATTTGTTTTACTGTCGCTGTTGGTGCTGCAGCATCTGAAGTAGAGAGCTGCCTGCGCTGCAGAGGAGGTGATTTATGGCAGCGAGTATGAAAAAAAAACCTTGCCCAGCATTTCCCATCACAGCAGCAGGATGGATTTGGGCTAGAACACTTTCCAGCTCAGATAACTAACTTACAACTTGGATGGGGGCAGAGCTTTGCTGCAGCACAGGAAAGTAAAATTCCAAAGAAAACAGTACCTGATACCAAAACGATGGATTTACTTATTTACTTTGCCTCCCATCAGAAGGTGTTTGTGCTGAACACAAACCCACCAGCCCACTCCATACAACCCCTCAGGGTTCAAGCAGACTTTCTTTACTATTTATATGATATTATTAGTGCATTTCAAAGATAATTATTTAACATTAGTGGCTTCTGTAAATGAACTGCACAGCCACATGGAACCTCTTAGTCTTTTTTTCTTTAAGCAATTGCTCTACAACTCTTAATCCTCATTCTTCCAAAATCCTTTTCAAGAGATTCCTTGATAAACGCGACCTGCACCAGGGCACTGCTGCCACGTCTCTCTCCCTCTGATGTTTTCCACAGGCACCATGGTCTGGATGATGACATGGAATATAATGAGAGTTTCACATTTTATGCTGAAAAAGAAGTAACGTTTCCAGGTTAGGAGAAAAATATTGAAATCATTCAGAAAAGAGAAGGAAAAGAGAAATTCCAGGTACAGTCTTTTATAAAATGTTACGGTTTTAATATATGCTTTAAAAAAAATAGAAAAAAAAACACCCCAGCCACTCAAAAACAGAAAAACAAAACAAAAAACAAACCCAAACTGCCCAGCATAATGATTTTCTTCATGTTTCTCAAGAGGGCTTCTGCTTTGGACTTCCCAGTGTTCAGTGAACTGTTGGAATTATAGAGATGGAGTTTTCTCCTTCCTGACAGAGGGTGCAGGAGCTGCCATGGAGTGTTGCTGCTCTCATCTTTATTAGCTTTTTGTTTTTAGTTCAGATGGTGATGGTAAGGGAGAAAGACCCTGCAGGAAATAAGAGAGAGATGTTATTTCTGTTTGTGATAGAGATGAGCAGCTCCATCTGAATATGAGATTTCAGTGGCCTGAGGTTCAGGGCAACTGAGCCACGGGCTCTTTGATTATCAAAAATAAAGCAATTTAAAAAAAAGATAAAGAAATAGTGTAACTGGTTATTTTACATCATGATATTGCTTTCTTGAGAAGATCTACACAAGTTCTTAAAGGAAACTGTAAGGAGGGGACCACCAGTGCTGCCCAGCAGCTGTAGACCCCTCTTCCTCAACTACATTTCACCAAGAAAACCACGGTTGGGAACACAGACACAATTTGTGACTCCGAGCAGCAAAGTGACTCTGTTCCTCTCGTATCATTGCACCATTTAAACACACCTCAAAAGACATAATAGTCACGACGCCCCCCCAGACACGTGCTTTGAGCATTTGATCCTGCTGAGGCAGCTGCTGGAGCGTTTAAAGGTGATTACAGAGAATTTCTAAAGTTCCATATCTCTTCAAAGCCCTAAAGCTCTGCTAAACTGCTTCTTTTATTTCGTCTCCAAAGAGCAAAGGAGATCAAAGTTATGATGGAAACAGAAAAAGTCCACGAGTGCTTACAACATGATTTTAAGGCAACTCAACTGAAAATCATGATTGATACCTCCCACACTTTTTTTAGGTTTTTTTTAGTATTGATTCCTTCAGATTTATCTAAAATAAGTCTGAAAATCCAGTGCCACCCCCTGCCTTGGGCAGGGACACCTCCCACCACACCAGCTTGCTCCAAGTCCCCTCCAACCTGGCTGTGCATCTTCTAAATGGCACTTGTGGAGGACACAAGGTCACAGGAGTTTTGTTCAGACACCTCGGCTTGATTTATTTATAAATCACTTCTCCTTCACCGCTTAAGAATTACCCAGTTTCGACGTATCTCGGGGTAATCAATCTAGAGTTTTCTTCAGGTATTTTTGCTCTGGTGCAAAGTGCAGCTCCGACAGCTGGAGCTGTCAGACAGTTCTCCTGTCATGTTTAAAATGAAGCTGGCTGACTGCCCCAGCTTGAAATAGGAAAGAGAAATGCAGTAAGTAGCTCTCTGTAGAAATGGAAGTGTCCTCTACACAAATATTTTATCAAAACAGTCTATTATGGAAATTATTACTATAGTGATTTTCTTAATTGTCATAGCCAAAAAGGAATTTTACCATTTTGTTCAATTTATACTTCATTAATACATGTTCTTTAAAAAAAAACAACTTTAAAAAAAACAACTCTCCTTCCAGGAGACTGTGAGGAGGTATTTGCATTAATTCCCTATGCCACTTCAGTTTTGTTTCCATTCTTCTTCTCTTAGCATGCAAATGACTGATTAGAGGCATTTACGAGATAATGAAGCAGTTTAAATATGCAAATATTTTCCAGCAAAGACCTGGTTCTATCCAAGTTCCCAGGAGGGGAAGGCGGGTTGTCTACGTTGTCCCTGGGAAAAGAAGTTGCCCTGGCAGGACAATATTTGCAGCTCTCTGAATCCCAGATAATTTCCTGGTGCTAATTCTGCCGTGCCACAGAGCAGGTCACACACACGTGGACCTCATAACGGTTGTGGGACATGAAAAATGTTGTGTAGAGTTAATACCTTCTCACCACTGCCTGTGCTTATCATAGAATCATACAATGGTTCAAGTTGGAAAGGACCTTAAAGAACACAGAATCATAGAATCATAGAATGGTCAGAGTTGGAAGGGACCTTAAAGATCATCAAGTTCCAACCCCCCTGCCATGGGCAGGGACACCTCCCACCAGAGCAGGTTGCTCCAAGCCCCATCCAGCCTGGCCTTAAACACTTCCAGGGATGGGGCATCAACAACTTCCCTGGGCAACCTGTTCCAGTGCCTCACCACCCTGACACCAAAGAAGTTCTTCCCCACATCTCAGCTCCATCTCCCATACAGGGAGAGCCATAGGATGAGGGGCAAAGGTTTGACACTGAAGGAGGGGAAAACAGGACACCAGGAATTCTGGTGTCCACAGAAGGCAACCTGTTTTATCCAGGGCACATCTTCCCCAGGCTTCCTCACAAACCGGGTTTCAGCTGGAGGAAACAATCAGCCCTTCCTGCCCTGCCCTCCCAGGCTGCCAAAGGAGTTCCAATTAGTGTCAATTGGGATAATGGCTCTATTTGCATTTTTAAGCTATTATTAGCAAGTTGTCAGTCAGCCAGTAATTTGTATCACGTCGGAATAATGAGTATTTAAATATTTAAAAAGAGAACGTTCCTTTCTACCACCCCCTTTCTTTCTGTGCTAAAATAATAATGGTTTTAATCAAAAGTAATTAGTATTAATATACATTTTGCCCCAGGTGTTAAGAGCAGTCTTCAAGAGCAGCGGTGAGAGCTGTTAAGTAATACAATTTATTGATACAGACAACTGCTTCTGTCCTCGATAGTGATAGAAACAGAGGTTGTTTCTGCAACCAGATCATCCTCACCCTCCTCTTGGCCTCTGTGAGAGGACTGTGGTGTAGGAACCAGTAGGACTTACGGTGTCCTCTCTCTTTCTGACTATCTGAAATCCTGAGATCCCTACGTTAAACATGACAAAAAACAGGAGGAAAAAAAAAACCATAACCTTAAAAACTTCAGGGGAGTTAACACTCCTCATTCCCCAGCCTGGTATCATCTTCCCTACAACAGGCATATTATACCTGTTCTAATTTCTACTTTTTAATATCATAATTGCTTTTTTTTTAAAATTATGTTGAAATGGAATATTGAATGCCTTCAGTACTAATGCATTTAGCTCTCGGCTGCCTGCTCACCTGCAGCACCAGGACAAGCATTTCTGTACATCATCTTCTGAGCAACACCAATTTAACCATTTTTTTCCTTTTCTGCCTGGTTTTATCCCTGTTCTCCTCTAGTACTTACTAAATTCCCTTCCACCAAGCTCACACACAAATCCCACCGACAGGAAGAGGCTGCAAGCTGAAGGAGAGCAGGATGGAGAGCATCTTTTGCAGGGAGGAAGGGCTAGCTGGCGGGGACGCGCTGACGACGGCTACCATCTGCCGGTGAGAAAAACAGAATTAAAAATAAAATTAAAAATAAATCATTCCTCGAAGAAACGTCTTGATCCAAAGTAAAACTTCGACATACTCTTTTTTGCCCTGTTGGCTTCCTGGGAGACAGCACGGAGCCAGCCCCAACTTGCTAGAGAACCAGGAGTGTTGAGTGGATTCTAAGGTACCATCAACATCTTCTGTCATCCTGGGACGCATCAGGAAGAGCGTAACCAGCAAGTGGAGGGAGGTCATCCTGCCCCTCTGCTCTGCCCTGGGGAGGACACATCTGGAGTACTGGGACCAGTTCTGGACTTCCCAGTTCATGAACAAGGAACTGCTGGAGAGGGGACAGCAAAGGGCTACAAAGATGATGAGGGGCCTGATCAACACCTATGAATACTTCAAAGGTGGGTGTCAGGATGGGGCAAGGATTTTTTTCAGTGGTGCCCAGGGACAGGACAAGAAGTTACAGGCACAGACTGGAACATGAGAAGTTCCATCCAAACAGGAGGAGGAACTTCTTTCCTGTGAGGGTGGTAGAGCCCTGGAAGAGATTGCCCAGAGAGGTGGTGGAGTCTCCACCTCTGGAGACACTGAAACTCGTCTGGACACATTCCTGTGGGACCTGCTGTGGGTGACCCTGCTGTGGCAGGGAGTTGGACTAGATGATCTCCAGAGGTCCCTTCCAACCCCATAGGAATCACAGAATGCTTTCTCAAGCTTTTTAAATAAACAAATAAATAAATAAATAAACTGGTAATTTAATTTAAATCAAAGGCACCTTAAAGTCCATCCAGTTCCAACCCCCCTGCCATGGGCAAGGACACCTCCCACCACACCAGGTTGCTCCAAGCTCCATACAGCCTGGCCTTGAACCCCTCCAGGGATGGGGCAGCCACAGCTTCTCTGGGCAACCTGGGCCAGGGTCTCACCACCCTCACACCAAAGAAGTTCCTTCTGGTGTCTATGTCAGAATATACTTTACTGCTTCAAGGAAATCCAAAATAACAAGCACAAGCACTATGGGTCACAGGTGGTTGATGGTCCATGGTACCACCAAGAGGTTCAGTAAGGTTTCTGGAATAGAGATTTAAACACACTATTATGGGGAAGGAGTAATAAACAGACAACTTAATGACTATTTTAAACCAGAATTGCGTATATTTAATCTTTTAAATAACATTTGGCTTTGGTTTCCTAGACAAGAGGGACGATCAACTAGACTTCTGTCTTCACAAGAAGCATGGTGCTGATCATGACAATATGCAGCACTCATGTATTTTTTGACCACTCTTATTTTTATATTACCTTAAAAAAAAGCAGCCCCCATGCTTAAGTAATTAATAAAAAGTTGTCCTGGGTAAAAAGCCATGTGTTTTTCAGTAGGGTATGAGAAGTTCTTGAGGTTTCTGAAGCTTTTTTTCCCCATTTTTCCAAGCAAGGTGCCTAATGCTGTTGTCTTCAAGGATGCTTTGTCTGACTGAAATCTATGGTTAGCAGGAGGGGTTCACCACGCCAGTTGGCCACACGCAGCTGAGCAGCAACACGGTCTACCTTTTCATCATAAGGGTGGAAAACCCCTCACAGCAAGTGAAAAAATATTCTTGAAATAGTCATGCAACTTCCATCAGACTGATACAAACCACCTGGTTAACACTCTTACTTTCAACAATAATAAATACATTGAAAAATTGAAGCCCTTGAGTTAGAAACAAAGATACAAACTCAGCTTTCTCTTGTCTGCTCTGCTCTTTAACAGTCACGGTATCTTCAGACTGCTGGTATATTTACAAGATCCAAAACAGCCAGCTGGTGGCTTTACAGTAACAAGTAAGATTCTCATTCATTTAATTAAGTAACACTCGACACCATCACCATTATAAACTCTAGTAAACACCTCTGCATAGCCATGAACACCTAAATACCTTTAAAAAACCAGACCAAGGTTCTCAGGAGTGCTTAAAAAGACAGTCAGAATGGAATCACACAGACAAACGATCCAAATCCCACAGTCAGGAACACAAATCACTGAACTGATAGTGTCAAACCCCCCTTTGCTCAGGCAGCCCGCGGCAGTTTGCATCACTCAGCCTTATTCAGATCCTCAAAACAGAGCTCACATTAAAATATATTAAGTGACTGGGAGGAAAATGAATATAATCGAGGTCACATAAGGAACAGAGCTGCCAAATAAGGTAGTTCCCTTGGCCATGAAGTACTTTCCCCATGAATTACAAAGTTTTGGTACAGCGGGGTGAATTTTTAACAGCCCACTAACCACAGAAAGCTCTTATTTCCAACAGCATCATCAAAACGCATCTTAAAACCCATTTAAGCCTTAGGTTTGCATAAGTTGTTTAGCTTTTTTTTAAAAAAAAACCAAAACAAAAACAGCAGAGTGCTTGCAGCACTTCTCTTTGGGGGATTATTTCCACAGCCTACTCCTGGGCAGCTGATTTGTAATGTTTCAGCGTGCGAGCAGAAGGGTCCGTGGCTTTAACCCATCTGGGCATCCAGTAGTGGGGCAGCCAGTTGCTCCTCCCTGGGTAGTGCTTCTCAAAGATCTGGCGGTAGTAATAGCTTTCTTTTGTTCTAGGAGGATTGAAAGGGTATTTCTCAGCTGCCTTTTCCAGCAGGAGGTCATCAACCTATAGATATAAGCAAAACTCAAGTTAAGCTGCAAATACATTTAGCTTTTACGAGGCAATTTGCTGTACATTAAAGATACACAAAAATTCACCAACCACTGAAGGGGCACACGGTTTAAAAAAAAAAAATAAAATAAAAAAAGAAAGTTTATTCTAGAGGTTTTGTGACTTTTCAGGGGTGAATTTTTGTCACAGGCTCCCTTGATCTTATGAATATATAACTGTATTTCCAGTGCTGTTAATATTTCTCTCCACGTTAAACGCAAAGCCTATGTCTCTCTGGGTTACTATCACCTTTGTTAGCAAGCTCACAAAAACTTCTCTCCTACTCTTCTCTTTACTGTGAATCAACTACAACAACTTAAAGCAGTCTTTTTGCCCTGTAAGTGGCTTCTTGGTTAGATTGTTGGGGTTTTTATGGATTTTCCAGCTCACAGAGAGCTGCTGACTCGGCTGGAATAACCAAGCTCTTGGAAACAAAGGACCTGGGATGCACAGGCAGACACCTGCAGTTGCTAATTTGGCTGAGGAAGGGAGGATGAATAGTTGCCATGAAATAAATCTGCTCCTACTTTCTTGCCTGTGGATATAGAGGGGAAAAAATAAAAAGGGAAATAAGAAGTTGGTTTGTTATTCCTCCCTCTCCATCACTAAGCTACCTCTGTGCAGCAGAGATGATTACCGTCTGTCCAAAGCCAAAAAATGCTGTAACTCTTCTTCAGTTAGAAAAGCAAGCAGGGGCTTTGAAAAGCAAAAATGGCTGGGAAAAATGCATGACATAAACAAGAAAGGACATCATCAAGCCATCATGCTGTACCTCAGCTGCAGAACAAGTTCATGCAAGTGCCTTCAGCTGAAGTAGCTGCTTCGCGTGTGACCCAGAAATTGTGTTTGCTGACACACAATCTAATTTGCAACCCAGATACTTAAATGATGTTCATTTCCTCACACAGCCACTTCTGTCAGGCCCCAGCATTTCTTTCCCTCTAGGATTTCAAATGTCTTTAACCAGCTGGAAGGCTGTTGATTAAAGTTTATCTTGCTCCTCCACCGTGAAGCTCAACTTACTGTCACACCCAAATTTACTCTCCCAACTAAGTGTGTGAGCTGCCTCCCCTCAGCAACCAAATCCCATACACCTAAATGTGAAAGGCACAAAAAAGAGTGGTTTTGTACCTGTTGATCAATATAGTCCTGAAGAATAGAAAACCAGGATTTCTTTACTGATGCTATACCATCGCTGAAAGCTTCTTTGGGTCTCCAGAGTATTTCCTTGGGAAGCAAGTTGGAATCTTCAAAGGACTGTCTCAAAAGGTATTTTTCAATTCCATTCTGTTTGCAGAACAAGAAACAATATCATGAGCTTCAGCAAGTGCAGAACAAAGAACTGGCTTTAAAAAACTTGAGAAATGGCTTCCTTTCAGAAGCTCTGGTTGGAAAAGGGTTCCCAGTATCCCAACAATCCAGAAAAATATTTAAGAGAGTGCTTGATTTAGGGTAGAGGTCTTACCCATTGAATTCAGAAATTTGGTCACGCTTGGAATACATATTTTTAAGCTTACACTTGAGTTCAACTCCAGTTTTCCATACCTTTGGGATTCGCAGCTCTGCTGGTAGAGATAAATAATAAGAAGTAAAGCGATGATCCAAAAACGGGACTCTCAGTTCAAGACTAAAGAGGGGAAATAAACAGAAAAGATACTGAAATAATCCAACAAGTCATATACTTACAAACTCTTTTACCATCTTTCATATAAACACAAGGTGTTTTGCTTTTACTTGGAAGAAATTTCACTTGCATATTCATGACTATCTGCATTTAATTCATCAATTTGGAAAGTTGATAGTCTGCAGATATTAAATAAAGATCTCAACGACCTGTGATGCCATCTGCTGGAAACATGGTGCATCCTGTTTGCTATTACTCTTACAACAGTTATCTTATAGTTTAGACCCTGACAGCAGGAATAAAACTATCCTGCATCACAACATTCTGAATCACTTAGTAATTCAAATGGTAACAACAACTCAACAATTCGAGGGAGCTGGGAGTGTTAAGCCTGGAGAAAAGGGGCCGAGGGGAGACCTTCTCGCTCTCTACAACTCCCTGAAGCCAGGGGGGGTCGGTCTCTTCTCCCAAAGAACAGGCAATGGGACAAGAGGAAATGGCCTCAAGTCATGCCAGAGGAGGTTTAGATTAGATGTTGGAAAAAATTTCTACACGGAGAGGGTTCTTAAGCCTTGGAATGGGTTGTCCAGGGAAGCAGTTGAGGCATCATCCCTGGAGTGATTTAAAAGATAGGCAGATGTGGTGCTGAGGGACACAATTTAGTGATGTTTTTTGTCAGTGTTGGGTTGATGGTTGGACTGGATGATCTGAAAGGTCACTTCCAACCCAGGCAATTCTATGATTTTAATAACTGTTGGAATTTCCTCAACAGCAGCAGAGCTTTCAAGATCTTCTTAGGCTTTTAACTCACATGAGTCCTCAGCATTCAAGAGACCAGGTTTTACCCGTGTGCTGCAGTAGTTCTGTCTGCACGAAGCACATCAAACAGGTAAAGCTCTTTGAGAAGCCTCTCGCTCTCCTCTGCAGCTTCTTCGGGAGACGGCGCCTGTAACAAGACACACGAGAAGCACACAGACAACACACAGCTGGGCAGAGAGAATCATTATCCCCTGTCCTGTGTTTGAGCTGTAGCAACCATTGAGTCATCTCAACGACTACATACAAGAATTAACAGTCTCAGGAATTTCTGAAGTCTAAACCCATTATTTTTTAGGGTGATTAAATCAAATCCCTTGTGTTTTATCCCACCTCAGAAGAAAGTCTCAACATATTCACAGTTGTGACAACTCTCAAACATTACACCTTGAGATTTTTTCTGCTGAAGGGGAGAACAAGCAGCCCAAGGGTTTTCTGTATAGGGAATATATTTACCTTATGGAAATATATATATCCCTGTGTCAGCTCATCTGATCCTTCTCCAGAAAAAATGACCACACTGTCCGTTTTCTTCCGTATATATTTGGAGACAAGATACATACCTTAAGAAAAAAAAAAGTATAAAGTTATTAAAATACAGCTACAAGTATGATGCCATATACAGGTGGTAAAGTTATAAATTTAGCTTTTTAGAAGCTTCTCTCCGACTCTACTTTTCTCTAGAGAACAAGTGCAACATGCTAAAATAAGATCTCATTGTTATTCAAAGCCATGAACAGCCACACAAACTATGAGTTGCAAATACATCAAAACTGTGTAACTTACACTTTGCCCTCAAAATATCAGATCCTGGGAATGCTGGAGGATTCCCGTGGGAACACAAACAGGAGTTGTTCTGACTCAGTTCAAAATTAAGCACGTGACTAATTCCAGCACAGTCCTGAACAAACCTTCTAGCTTCGGAGAACAAACTACCACAAAAGTTTCTGCTTCACACTCTGCTACCATGGGTTGAACCAGATGAAGCCCTTTTCTCAATCTTTTTCACAAAGGAATTATTAATTAATCAGAATTATACCTTTCCCTCGTTATATCTTCCCAAACAATATGCTTTTATAACAAAAGTATTAGAGATCGAATGAAGAGGATCTAGTTCATTATTTTAGATAGTAAACAGTGAATGCAAAAGAAGATGACAGATGAAAAGTCGGCTTCATTTTTTCAAGAAACACTTTTAATATTTCCCATGCCAAAGCCCCAGCTTCACGTACCACATTCCACTCAGGGAACTGGGTTTTCAAGCTGTGTTGCCTATTTGGCTCGTTAACTTGAGGCTATCACAAGCTTCACTGGGTAAAACGTAGCTGGTGTCACACAGGTGGTCACAGAATCATAGAATGGTTAGAGTTGGAAGGGACCTCAAAGATCATCCAGTTCCAACCCCCCTGCCCTGGGCAGGGACACCTCTCCCTAGAGCAGGTTGCTCCAAGCCCCATCCAACCTGGCCTTAAACACTTCCAGGGATGGGGCATCAACAACTTCCCTGGGCAACCTGTTCCAGTGCCTCACCACCCTCACAGTAAAGAACTTCTTCCTAATATCTCATCTAAATCTCCCCTCTTCCAATTTAAAACCATTACCCCTCGTCCCGTCACTAGACTGCCTGACAAAGAGTCCCTCCCCAGCTCTCCTGGAGCTCCCTTCAGATACTGGAAGGCTGCTATCAGGTCTCCCCGGAGCCTTCTCTTCTCCAGGCTGAGCAGTCCCAGCTCTCTCAGCCTGTCCTCATAGGAGAGATGCTCCATCCCTCTAATCATCTTGGTGGATGGACCTGTTCCAACAGTTCGATGTCTTTTCTATGTTCCAACAGTTTGATGTCCTTTCTATGTTGAGGACTCCAGAACTGAACACAGGACTCCAGGTGGGGTCTCACAAGTGCAGAGTAGAGGGGGAGAATCACCTCCCGTGCCCTGCTGGTCACACTTCTTTTGATGCAACCCTAAAGGTCACACTGGATTAGGTTTTTTCACTCTTATCAGTTTGGCAATGCTTTGTGAGAAGCTGACAGCGAGTTCCTTCATTTCTCAGAATCAAACACACACTGCAAGAAGCCATCTGGCTTGAGGGCATGCGTTACTCAAGGGTGACAATAAGTCCTGTAGTATTAAAATTATGCAAGTAATAGGTTCATCACAACTGCTTTGGTGTCATAATGTCCAGTTCCCAGGTAAGCCCTAAATTTCCTCCCTTCCTCCAAGGTTCATACTTAGAGCAGAAGACCTAGACCTGTTGATCTAACATTTCTTCTTCACACAACTTTGTTTTTTGTCCCAAGGCTTCAGCTTTTGGCAGCTGGTTTCTACAGTCAGTGACTTCGAAACTTAATAACTGGGTTTGCCTCAGTGTGGTAGCCCAGATGAGACTGGTGAGAAGAACTTGGGAGTCACAGTTCCCGGGTTCGGTGAGAGCTAAAGATCTAGCAGATAACCACATAATCTTGCATAGACGTTTATAGAGATAAAGCAAAAACTGCTATTAAAAAATTCTTACCAATTGAAGCTCTTACTGTTGTTATATCATAGGTTTCCAGGGAGAAGATAACCTCCTCTATTGCCTGAATTCCCTCCTCGGAATTAAATATCACTTCATGATGTTCGCTACCTATATGTGCTGCCACCTGTTTGTAAAAAGTCACAATAACGTATTGATTTTCAATTAAAACATCTTTTAAACATATATGGTGTGCGTAAAACACAAACATTGAGTGCAAGCACCAGCTCCCTTCTGCCACAGTGAGAATTATGATACTAGGCCAAGAAAAGGCGACTCTGTAGCAGCCTCTCTGACTCACAGGGGTGCATTCACCAGAGAGAACCCAGTCTCCCTAATTACAGTCTTCAATCATGATTACAACAGACCATCCAGAACAGATTACAACAGAACATCCAGACCAACAGAACCTGCAGAGGCTCTAAATACTTCAGATATTTGCCCTGAAGAGAAAAAGTAGCTCAAAAGCCATGATGGCCCAGACACCTAAAGGGTACCCCATACACCAAACAGTTTGTACAAGGCTCTTAATTCAGTGAGCTGACGATTAACTTACAATATTTAGCATATATACAAATGCCAGACCATAGGAACCATCGCATGGAGATCTACCTTAAAGCCCAGAGGCAGAATAGAGACAACTGTTTCAAAGTCTTCCAAACACAAGTGAAAATTGGGTAATGCTCAATTATCTCGTAAGGTTTAACCAAGCAGCAAACATTGTACTAAATGATTTACTGCAACCTGATTTACTTCACAGCAACACATAAATATTCAGTATCACTATTAATACCATCCTGTGAAATTTAGCACCATTAACACAGACTGTTTAGCATTCACAGCAGCTCAGAATGAATTAAAAGCAACGCTGACCGTACCTTTCTGGCAGCCAGCAAGTCGGGGCTGTTTTCCATTCCAATTGCAAAGGTTTGTAAGGGATAACTGACGTTGATTTCTTTCATCAGCTTCAGAAGAACTGCTGCAACCAGGCTGGAATCTAAGCCCCCTGTCAATAAAAGAGAGTATTTGGTTAGGTGTTGGGCTGTTTTTTTTTATTTCCCCTTAAGGGCACTGGATCTAGATAGTGTGATCTCATGAGTGGGTTTCATTTTAACACCATGTGAATCCAAGGTACTTCTGCAAGTGCACATTTACCTCTGTTTAACAAGAGAATCAGGCAGCTTCAGTGGGACACCTTCAGTTACAGGAATTCTTCTTTAAGCTACACAGAAAGCATTCTGAAAACACGGTGCCACTGCAGAACGTGCTCCTTCTCAACTCTGCTATAACAGGATTTATTCTCCATTTCAGAACTGTTCCCTACCCTCTTCTTACCTCCACATTTAATACTCTAGTGACAGAGCTAGGTAAGATTTTTTTCTTTGCTGCTTGAATAAAAAAAGAATTAAGAACAGCACGATCTTAATTCTCTGACTCTTCCCAGGTTATTTTTCAAAAGTGTGTTTCACACATTTTGAGAATTATTTTTTTAAATATCCCTTCAAAGTGAAAAGGCTCACACTAGTGACCTTCTTTTTTCTCCCCTCCCCTCTTTCTCAGAGGATGACAGTGGAAGGATTCGAACAGTTTGGAAAACAAACAGAAAAAGATGCCCAAGGTGCTCTGATGTGCTCAAAGTCTCCACCTTTTTATTCTCATGAGCTAGTTTTGCTAACCCTCGATGAGCTCTGCTTGCCACTGCCATGTGAAGCACCGAGCAAAGCACAGTACCTGTTCTCCCACACCTGCCTGCAGGTCTGAGAAGCATGAGGCAAAATCCTCTTTGTTTTCTACAGCCTGCAGGTGTTTTTCTTCAGCTTGAGTGCATTAGCATCCAGTCCCAGTCCCACCCCCATCCCCTCTGTGGGTGTGCTACCCACAGAGAAGTCTCCTTCTGTAGAAATCACACGCTGAGTCTGAGAAAAGGAGAGCCCAGAAATCAAATGGAGCACTTAGGATAGGGAAACTTGGGAAAACAACACCTGAGCTTCCGCTGTGAAGCTGCAGAACTTCCACCACTGCTGGAAACAAAAGCATTTCTCCAGCAGTGATGCTCTGAGCATACCCCAAATTGAGAAGCACTGAGATAATCTGGTATTAT
The DNA here is from genome assembly GCA_013400375.1 of Thinocorus orbignyianus. Classification (NCBI taxonomy): domain Eukaryota; kingdom Metazoa; phylum Chordata; class Aves; order Ciconiiformes; family Thinocoridae; genus Thinocorus; species Thinocorus orbignyianus. Next base: position 203,467 of record VXBW01004233.1, read on the forward strand.
ACCAGCATGGGCACTTGGTTTTGCTACTAATACATTCTGCATATGCATCTGAGGAGCTGCTGCCTGCCTTCTAATTTGATATATGAAATTTGGGTTTTGAACATACTTTTTACTGGGGCTGGGATCTTCCAACTCTGTGTTATCTCCTAGTTTCATTTACCTCCCTCCTACTTTTTACGATGCCACAGCCCAGCAGTATCTCCTAGTCAGTTTTCTCTTGTTCCAATGCAAATTTAATAGGGTTCATGACAAATGAACGCAATTACTGATGTTTAATGCATATCAGAACTCCAACTAGGATCTCAAAGTGCTCCAAAATTGGCAGTAAATAGGATGTCAGTCCCATGGCTACAGAATCTTCCTTCTGTAAAGGACTGATCTGGTAACCACTGGATCAGCCAATTCAGTGAACAGCTTCCTGTACAACAAGCCTTTACAACACCTGAAAAAAGAGTGCAACAAATAATTTCGCCCTGCAATTTGGTTAATCAAGGGCAGCCTGAGCAGTGCATCAGGGGCGAAAGAGAGAGAAAAAACAAGAATTGAGACTCTTGCTACTTACCAGACAAAAGACAGCCAATCCTTCTGTGGGCCATCAAACGCTTTCTAACAGCATTCTCAAACAGAATACGGATGTTGCTTTTCACCGTTTCGAGATCAAAGCCTGTGCAAAAAAGAGGAGGAATCAAAAATGTCAATCCGATCCCAAAAAGAATTACTTAGACTTGGCTGGATTATACTATTAGGAAAACAAAGATTCTTGTCTCAATTTCCTTTGATAAGGAAGACATGCGATCTCAAGTATCTTTGTACATGATTGCCTACAAAACCCGTTCTCAAGTTCCTACATGATAAAGGTTCTTCCACTTTTCCTTTTTAAGTGATACTTTTAAACCCACAATGCAAATTTTCTATTATGAGACCGTAATTTTTTCACTTTACCCAAATAAGGAGCAAATGCTTTGTTGTACTACCTGAAGGGAGAGTTTCCACTGTATCACACGCAGCGTGGAGTGGTTCATCTTTATAGCTATGAAATTTTACTAGTTCCACTGATGCAACCTTGCCAGAGGGCTTTAAATCCAACACTTCATAATGACCCGGGAGAAACGGTTCCACTTTAGAACATAAGGATGTTGAATGCTTTAAGTTAATAAGTCCTACAGATAAAACGGGGAAAAAGGTCAGTTTTTAACCTAGCATGGTTAACACCATTCAACAGCCTCTGTATTAAAACTATACACAAATATTTTCTCCAGATTCTTAGATTGGTATTAAAAAATATCATGTTGAGTCAGAGTCTGCCCTGGCTGGAGGATGACTCTGCTTCTGGCAGGTTGCACACAAAGATCAGAGCCATTTAAAGCCAAGGCAGAGAGCAGAGAAAGACAGCCAGCATGTTTTACTAATTGGTCAGTAGCAATTTATTCCTCTGAGCATTAAGGCAGTTTTAGCCAAATGTACTTTTGGCAATAAGCGCCCTTTTAGCACTGTTTGGATCTTTTTCTGTGAGTGTCAAGATCAGAGATAATTGCTAAAGCAAAAAACCCAAACAAGAGGGTAGTGAGTGTGTCGTCTCAGAAGAGAAAGATCATCATCAAATGAAGTAAGTGTCACTAGAAAATTACTCAATGTTGTAGGAAATTTCAGTAGGGTTTAAAAATTCTTAGCTTTTACAGATCAGCAGTTCTTAGGGCATTATTTCCCAGTTCACCACAGAACACAAGAACAAATTCTAATATAATTTATCATAGCATAAATCAAACTGAACTCTATAGACTATGTTTAACTTTGGGGTAACATAAAACATCTTGGGCTCAATATTGCTACGGTTCCAGAACACAAAAATTTACAAAATTAAATAAGCAAGTTATTTTTGAGATATTAAAGACAATTAAACACCTTAAGAGGTTTACTGTCTGTGGTTTTTGTTTCAATGATGTGTAATTCTTCTGCTACTAAATACAGTTAATTTATTACCAAACTTACAGTTCACTTTCTCTTCACGCTCAGAGGAAAGCCTAGCAAAGAAGTTTTGCCTCTGATAACAATACTTGATTAATTACACACTGAACACAACTGGGTTTACCTTTTGCCTCAGAACAGACACCCAAAAATCCATCATCAGTCAGCACCTTAAACAGTGGTCTGACCCCGTAGGTATCTCTCGCCAGAAACACTTTTCTGTTTGCAGTGTCCAGAAGAATGAAAGAAAATACCCCGTCCAGCATGGATGCTGTTTGCTCTATTCCTCCTCGGTTGTAAAGATGAAGGATAACCTCACCGTCCACTAACGTCTGATATTCAAATCCAAACTGTTTCTGCAACTAAGAAAAAAGAAAACCACGAATAAGCATTTGCAAACATTGACTGCTTATTAATTGAAAAAAATGCCTTTCATGTAATTTTTTAGTAAGAAAACTAAGGGGTTTTTGTAAAATCACAGTTCAAACATTACATAAACACATCTGTCAAAGAAGATAATTACATTTTTGTGTTCAAAATATTACCCAGGGTCACCTCTCAGACAATGCACACTGACTCCACAGCCTTAAGCGACTCATGTTACGGCAAGGAATATTTCAGGAATACATTTTTATCTGAGGATGTGAAACTACAAACCCATCACCCTGGTCTTCAGAAGCACAAGCCTTCCCACCTCCCACAGCCAAACAGCTGAAGCAGGAAACTACTGCTTCTAAAAAAACCTGCTCTGAACAGGACCAGAAAACAACAGACATCACTTGCTGTAGTCTCAAACCACTTGGTGCCACTTTCTAATCAGATAATAATGACATTTAAGTAGCACACCCTGTTCCAAACCACACTGACACTGGTAGTATCTCTGCAGAGTAAAACACTTGAGAAATAAACTTGGCAGTCACTTTTTTTTTTTCCACACATAGAACTTCCTTTTGCCTAATCTTTCTCCACTCCTCAAATTAACCTTTTCACTCTGCCTGCACAGATGGAGCGGGGGAGGAAGACATTAGCTGTCAGACTTAAGTCAGACCAAATATTCTTCAGTATTCTTAAAGTTCTTTCAATATCTGCTAGACAGGGGTAAAAAGAAGGTTTCAGTAGAACACTAAAAAGCCAAGAAACCCCACAAACAAACCAATGCTTTAGCTTTTTAACAAGTTACTTGGTTTTAATTGTTATTTACAGGGCAAAGTCTTGGATCGAGTTGAGTCAATATTAAAATAACCAAGTCACTGCCCTAAACAAGACACCTGTTTCACCAAAGATCCTTTCCCAGGCAGGTTTCAGCCACAAACTCCAAAGAAAAATCTCTTTATAAAGAAAGAAATAATAGTGAGGACAACCAAACAAACTCCTGCTGATGGTGATACAAGTTTTGCTTAATTAAATTCCCTTTAGGGTTGTGTGTGTTTAGCATAACCAAGAGGAATTCTTACTGCTTCCAACAGCAGAAACAATGCAATGTGAAAGAGAAAATATTACTGACTGTCACGATACATTTCATATGGATTGCAAGAGAAAGCATATCTTACATTTTGAACAGTCACTTAAAGGCTGGAAAAGTATTTTCCCAATCATGTTGCTGATATTACTGACATCACCACCAGCAGCCTATCTCCAACTTCAAAAATGCAGTATTAGAAGTACTAAGACATTTCAGATTATTCATACATTTCTGACATGACCATGCTCAGTTTTACATTAATTTTAAGCATTCTCTTTCAGCACAGTTCAGAAGCAGTCAGAATTATAAGCTTATAATAAGAATTATTATAATATATAATTATAATGCCAAATTTGGATTATTTGCATCACTTCCCTTTACAAGTAATTAGGCAGCACAGACATCATTAGGGGGCATTATAAAGAGTGTGACCAGCAGGTGGAGGGAGGTCATCCTCCCCCTCTGCTCTGCCCTGGGGAGGCCACATCTGGAGCACTGGGACCAGTTCTGGGCTCCCCAGTTCCAGAAGGACAGGGAACTGCTGGAGAGAGCCCAGTGGAGGCTATGAAAATGGTTAAGGAGATAGAAACTCTCTGATGAGAAAAGGCTGAGACATGGAGCTGTTCAGCCTGGAGAAGACTGAGAGGGAACCTCATCAATGCTGAGCAGTATCTAAAGGGCGGGTGTCAAGCATTTGCATTTTGAAGATAGAGAAGGGAGAGAAAGAGGCTTGGAATTCCCCTCCCCAAGGGAAAAATGAAGAATGCATCTTTATTTTAAGTTGATCAAACCTGAACATACAAATGTTCCCCTTCCTGTCAATTAAAGAGTGATTAAAGACTAAGTATGCTACAGTCTAAGCCACCTGAGACCCACAACTCATCCAGAGTTGACTTTCTTTTAAATACTAGTTATTTGATAACTTTTTTCCCCCTGATATTCTATTCCACCATGTTTTAAGCATTTTCTGAAGATTGGCTGGTTTTGAAATTTAAGGAAAAAAAGAAACACAAACAAAAAAAACCCCATATGATCCATACAAAATACATGATCTATACAACACTTACCTGTTTGAAATTGTAGATTTCTCCATTGTAACACAGCCACAGGTAGGGGAATTTCTTCACCCGGATAGGCTGCATGCCATACAACTGATCAACAACCGCGAGGCGGTGGAAACCAAAGCAGCAGTTGGTGAATCCGTTGACGTTCTCAAAACGAAAGGCATCGGGCCCCCTGTGGGCTATCTTCATGGCACTGAGACACTGGACAGAAAGGCATTCATCGCTCCCAAAGAGGGCCCAGATACCGCACATGGTGAGGCTGCTGCTCTACCTGCAAGCAGGGAACCTGTCCAATAAAAAAGTGAACATTACAGGCAAGAGGTGACACCTAGAAAACATGGATAATAAATGTAGATTGTTAATTGCTTAGCTATTAAGAGGATTGATCATGAGAATGCTAGACCTCACTAATACGAGAAAAAAAACCAGTTTGCCCAGAATATGACATGCAAACTTTGGCCAGCAAGAAATTACGCTTAAATTTACCTTTAGATACAACCCGGTTGTCTATGATTTTTTTTTTTTAACAGAGCACAAACAAAACAAATTGCTACTAGGCACAGGGTACAATCTGAAATAAAATTGTAGAAACTGCCCTGGGGGAGAAGGGAGCAGAACACAGCAGGCTGATGTTTAAGGACCTTTAGATATTGTTCAGCACTGATGAGGTCCCCTCTCCAGACTGCGCGCCCCTGGTCTCTCAGCCTTTCTTCCTCAGAGAGATGCTCCATGCCCTTCATCACCTCTGTGGTTCTTGTATCTCCCTCTGAACCCTAACGGCAGACGTCGGCTGAAGCAGGGGTCCAGACATGGGTTTGGGACCCTCAGCTCCGAGCTGCCATTGGGGTCGGGGTTCATAGAACCACAAACCGTATAGCTGCAGGGAGACGGGGGCTGGAAAAAGCACGCCAAGGTCGGCAGGGCACCGCACCGCCATCGCTCCCCTCCCTACCTCCCTCCACGCCTTTCCCACCTGGACCAGCCATGGCGCTGGGGAGCACATAGAGCCGCCTTCCCCCCCTTTCCTTCCCTCCCTCCCTCCAGCAGCAGGGCTCCCCCATGCTCTCCCTCCCCACGGATGCGGGGTACCACCGCCCCAACCCGCAACACAAGGGGCCACAGGGCCTGGCCCGCCATGCCGGCGCGTCCCCGAGGCCCAGCAGCCGCCGCCGCCCGGCTGCCTTACCCGGTCCCGGCCGCCAGCGCAGGGGAAAGCGGCTCAGCCCTGGTGATGAAGAAGGCGGCTCCTGCCGGTGCCGGCTCCTCCCCCGCTAGCGGCGGCGGCTGCTGCTGCTGTTGAAACCCGCCGTGAAGTTTCATCATGCGCCGCCCCGGGGTTCGGGGCCTAGGCCTGGGCCTGAAGCCGCGGCCTGTCGTGATTCTGAGTGCGGGCCAAGCCCCCTAGGCCCCCGTGGTGGTCCGCCGGGAGGGCCACGGAGCCTTTCCCGGCCGAGTTCGAGGTCTGCCAACCCCCCGACAACGTTGCTGGGTTGGGGTGGGCAACCGGAGGCCGTGAGAACCCCTGTCCTTGCACACCTGGCCAGCGTTCTGCCTGTTGCCACCTAAAAAGCTCAGGCACGCACACCGTGGGTGCCCTCAAGCTGCTTGGTTTGGTTTGGAAAGGAACACTTGCACCTTCAGAAGTATTTGGTTAGGACTCTCCCCCTCTACTCTGCGCTCCTGAGACCCCACCTGGAGTCCTGTGTCCAGCTTTGGAGGCCTCAACACAGAAAGGACATGGACCTGGTGGAACAGGTCCAGTAGAGTGCCACCAAGATGATTAGAGGGATGGAGCACCTCTCCCATGAAAACAGGCTGAGAGCGCTGGGGCTGTTCAGCCTGGAGAAGAGAAGGCTCCGGGGAGACCTTAGAGCAGCCTTCCAGGATCTGAAGGGAGCTCCAGGAAAGCTGGGGAGGGACTCTTGGTCAGAGAGTGGAGTGACAGGACAAGGGGGAATGGTTTTAAATTGGAAGAGAGGAGATTTAGATTAGATATTGGGAAGAAATTCTTTGCTGTGAGAGGCAGTGAGGCACTGGAACAGGTTGCCCAGAGAAGCTGTGGCTGCCCCATCCCTGGAGGGGTTCAAGGCCAGGCTGGATGGGGCTTGCAGCAACCTGGTCTGGTGGGAGGTGTCCCTGCCCAGGGCAGGGGGTTGGAACTGGATGGGCTTCCAACTCTAACCATTCTGTGATTCTATGATTTGGCTGTGCACAACTTGCTTTTGAATAACAGATGCTGCAGATGAAAAGGGATTTTGATGTTTACCTGAACTTCTTCAATGGACAGTTCTGCCTTTTCACCTTTTGAGAGCGTTTAAGTAAATGAAATTCACTTCTGAAGACTTTGATGTAATCCATTTTTAGCTTGGGCCAGCTACTTTCCATCCAGCCTTGACAACATCCTGAATTGCAACAGCGATGAGTTTTGCTTTTCCCTTCTCCAGTCCTAACTTGTATCATAAGAGTCCTGGGAATAGGGGGCTTCAAGTTTCCAGATGCTTCAAACTATTCTTTTCTCAGCTCTCCGGTAACCAAACATTCACAGTGTGAGCTGGGCACGAATCACCAAGCAGCCTGTATTTTCCAGCTTGACTTTTTCTTTCCCCCTTGATGTATTTGCTACACAAAATGTTACCCCCCGTCATCACAGGCCCAGCTGAATGGGATGTGCTGTTATTGATTTCTTTGTGTTTGCCAGCATCTACAAATAACTTTGGTGGTGAATTCTGTGTAACATCCTTCACACTTTTACATCTTCTGTTCCTGAAAGCGTCCTAATAATGATCTAACACCATTCTTGGGCCAGGGAGTTAGTGGACGGATTCATTTCTGCCAGGAAAGACTGACTTTAGACAGATATTGCTGCGTGATTCAGCATTATAACAATAACAGAAAAATCAATTGGCAAATGTTCTTTCTGGCAGCAGGCGGGTAGATTTTCTAGGATGGGGCTAAGCTCCAAAGCAGAAAGCTGTTTCTCCTGATGGAACTCACAGAAACCACGGTGACACTGGCAGCCCTCATAGATGGGGAGAGATCGGCGGTGGGCAGGACTCGGGGGAAGGTGGGAATGGCTCCTTCCCCTCCAGTCACGTGTGTTGACAATAAATAACCCATCTCCTACCCTGGCTATCATTACAGATATAAAAGCATGTGGAATACGCGTACATTTACCAGGCAACAGCTGCAGTGCCACATCTGGCAGCTGAAATGTAGAGTTCTTGGGGATACGCACATGCAGACAGCAAAGGCCTTCTCCTACTCTGGTTTTCCTTCCCCGAGAGAATAGTAACACAGCGTGCTTTTAAAAAGTTTGAGTGCTTGCACTCAGAAGTCTCAGGCAGAACCATGCCTTGATCCCCATATCTGAGCTGGGAAACAAAAGCCAGAAGAGACACTGTCAAATTCAAAAGCTGTGTGGAGATCTGCAGCTTGAAGTGCGGGAGGCTCAGGTTTGTGTCTCTTAGCCTGCCTTTTGCCCGCTGGGACAGCAGCACACGCCAGCGAGCTCCAAGCTTTTAAAGCACCTACCAGCCTAACAGACCTGTTTGTTCCCATAATTTTGAATATTTTCTTTTTTTCCCCTCTCTGTTCTTCTCCTTTGGGAAGGCATTTAAAGGACATGCAGACTCCTCATCTTTCCTCCAGACGAAATCCTCTCTCTCCTGGTATGAAAAGTAGTTGTCTCTCCCACTGGGAGTTCCTGTTGCTATAGCCTCTCTCATTTAATCCTTTCTTTCTTTTCTTTCTGCTTCATTATGTTAAGCTTCAAAACAAATAAGACTCCCTCTGACCTCGGAGTTAGAGGTCACAGCGCTCACAGTGCTGAAAGAAAACCTTTTCTAAAGCCCAGGCACTGAGAACTTCAGTAGAGCACAAGGAAGACACGTCTAGCGTGGCAGCAAAGGAGAACACAGAGTAAGGTGATTTGTTAAAGACTGCTACATCATGTTTGGTTTTGTTTTTTTTTAAAAAAAAAAAAAAAAACAACTTTAAACCATCCCAGCCTTTCCATCATCCCCCATGTTTCTTAGCTGGGAGGCTGAAAGAGCTGCTGGGCGCCCGGCACACATGGCAGGCCCAGCATATGGCACACCAATGGCTCTATTGTCACCGGGCCCGAGGCCACAGAGGAATGAAACACTGCTGACTTCTAACTGAATAGTGCTCTTTGCTAATGAGAAGGAATCCCGGGTAATTTATTCTCTCCCCCTGAGGAGAGGGGGTGGGAAACAAACTGCAAAACCCAAATAACTGTTACATACATTTATTTTTTTTAACCACTTGCGGAATAAAAAAGTTATTCTTCTGATGCTGATTCTATAACAAAGTGGAATAATTCTCTAGAGGGTTTTTTGAGCCATAATGGTAGGAATCATTTAGATTGTGGTTCTTTTTCATACAGTAAGTAAGATTAGGTGTCAGCTGAATTAGCATTTAAACTGACCATTGCAGTCAATAAAGCAGGATTAACTGCAAATTACAATCTCCAGTTCCCTTTTTCATTGGAATTCACCCATTGTGAGATTTTTACCCAGTTCAATAGCTATTCTGTTTAATACAAACAAGATTCTTTTCATCTAGAATACAACTAAATTCAGCTGTAAGAGACATGGTTGGCTGGTATAAAGCTGCAGCAGCTAAATCTATGCTTGAACGTATGTAACAGAAACCAAAAATACATGGGAATATGTGGAGGAATGGCTGAGTGAAAAGGGGCACGACTTGATTGCAATGAGCAGCCCAGTCTTTGATGTAGATAAGAGCTTAGAGGTTGCTGTGAACTGTCCTTGAAAAGTAGAAGTATGAAGAAGCAGCTACATGAGAAACAAGATAAGCAGAACGGCAGTTGGGAAAAGGGGAAAAAAACATCGCTGCGCACAAACAAGAACTTTACACCAATTGTGTGAGCGTTCTAGGTGTTTGAACAGAGACTTTAAGCCAATCATGTAGCTGTTGCTAGTGTGTGCTTCTTTTAACTGTCTATATAAACTCTGTAAGAAACTTGAATAAAGGAGAACGACCATACTCATATTGAGACTCGTCGTTACGGCTTCCCACTCCGACCATTCCGACAGGAATATATCTTTCAGCTGGAATATCTGGGTATAGTTCTAATAAAGTTATTTTGACACACATCAGTTGTGCTGGTTTAGTCTTTCAAAGCACTGTGTTTAATTGTTGTGGTTTGTGTCTGGAAGACATCAAAAGCGTCCAGCACTTAAATACATCTATATGCTCTCCTAAATACAATTAAGACCAAGAGGAAGAAGAGTAACAATTATGGAAGAGGTGGTTTGTTTTTTTAAAAAGAAAGTTAGATGGTCTTTGGTTTATAAAAGACTGAGAAACTGTTCTAACACACATGACTGCATCTCCTCTTTCCCATCACTAGGTCGAGCCATTACCTCAAAATGAGAAACCGTCACCCTGTCAGCACTGATGTTATCAGAAACAGAGGTGTAGAACAAATAGAGCAAAGTTCTGCAATGAAATAACTAGACTGGAAAATGTAACACTTTGCAGCGTGGAAAATAAACAACTGCGCTATCACATACCCTAAGCCAATTATTTGCTTTAAAAGAAAAAAATGTGACAGTGAAAGTAATTTTTCCCCATTTTCTCACAGAAGTACAGACTCAAATACAGCTCATTTCACAGTAGGCTTTGAGTTCTTTCTAATTCTGTTACATCAAATAGTATTGAACCCTTCATATTATTGCCTTGTTTCATTCTCATAGATACTCACTCTGCTTTTTTTCCTAGGAACTATTTCTGAATTCTGTAGAGGGAAAATGTTGTTGGTACTGCCACGATGTCAACAGGAAAATCATAGAATCATAGAATGGTCAGAGTTGGAAGGGACCTCAAAGATCATCAAGTTCCACCCCCCCTGCCATGGGCAGGGACACTTCTCCCTAGAGCAGGTTGCTCCAAGCCCCATCCAGCCTGGCCTTAAACACTTCCAGGGATGGGGCATCAACAGCTTCCCTGGGCAACCTGTTCCAGTGCCTCACCACCCTCACAGTAAAGAACTTCTTCCTAATATCTCATCTAAATCTCCCCTCTTCCAATTTAAAACCATTACCCCTCGTCCTGTCACTAGACTGCCTGACAAACAGTCCCTCCCCAGCTCTCCTGTAGGCTCCCTTCAGATACTGGCCTCTCCTCCCTATTCTTCCCTAGTTAGAAACTCTAAAAACAGACTCTGCAGTAATAGCTTTGTGTCTTTAAGTATAAAGAGAAGAAAGAATTCTAATTAGAAAAAGCCAAAAGAGAAACAATTGTAAAGGAACTCAAAATGCAGCATCGACCCAAAAGGATTAGAAGAATTAAACAACTAATGACTGCAAAGTAGAAGAAGAGTTAGTTCTGCATTCTAATTCTTACGAAACAATACCTCATCTCTTATCACAGATGCCAGATAATAATCACAGAACTTTCTAGGTTGGAAGGGACCTTTCAGATCATTGAGTCCAACCATCAGCAAGCCACGTCCCTCCCTCAGCACCACATCTGCCTGACTTTCAGATACGTCCAGGGATGGCAACTCCACCACCTCCCTGGGCACATTTAACAGGATCATTTCGCACATTAATGCCAACATTTTAATTAAGCTTTGTTTTTAGCTGACAACAATTCCCCAAACCTTTTTGCTTTTGCCAGGAACAGGTATGAGATAGGCAAGCTAAAGAATTTATCCACAAGTGTTAGCTACACCTCAAACTGTTCTGAAATGCATCTGTTTTATTATTCCAGAATTTATTCTTTTACTATTATAGGATTTGACAGAGAAAATATTTGCACACTTGCCCTGTATAACTTTTAAGGTGCACGTGTATGGAAAATAAACAGAAATATACTTATCTATGCAGAAACCTATCAGTACCACAAATAAGAGAGGTGCATTTTTCTTAAGTGCTTAAGTAGGTTTTGCCAGGCCATTTCTATAAATAAATCAGGGCCAGAAAGTACATTCAAGTACAGGAGAGGATAATTATTAACAGACTCATCAGTGTGATTTATGTTTATGCCAAGTAGCATTCCTTGAGGAGAAAAAAATAATTTCTGGGCACAGTTTACTGAGTAACATTCCCCAAGAGCTGCTTCTAAAGAGCAGTATGGACACAGCTGAGGTTTCACCCCATCCGCGGTCTGGCCCTCCAAGGGAATCCCAGCAGATTTCCTAACCCCTTGGTGCTCCCACCTTCCCTCCCACAGCCCTGAAATTTCCTCAGCTTCACCATCGGAAGATCTCATTCAGCTGCAACACAGCCCTCAACTTACTTTGAGCTGAAAAATATCATCAAATAATTATGTCAGAGAATGGTCCCTGGCGACGTTTCAGCCATAGAAATATGGATGGAGTCCAGAGCACTCTGAAGGAGGCTTTGGGGCAGGTCTGTAAGCAGGAGAGCAGTGTTGTGGGAAGTGCTTTTCTTGCAGAATTTCCAGAATGATGGCTCATTACATTTCGCCTGCCATTTCAAATCAAAATACAAAGAATACATTTAATATTCTTTAATTTCAGTAATGAACAACCCCCTTTACTTCCCTTGTTTTAAGCTATTCTTTAAAATACTACATTTTTAGCAAGATCCAGTGATTAATTGCTCAGTTTGCCACTCAAGTCCTTGGCACACACTGAATACTAATCTGTAAGTTGACAATGGCTTGTTTTAAGTCAATTATTTGCTGCCAACAGATCTGGTGAACACGGCGCGTACGCTGTGTAAACGCAGACAGCACTTCTAACTTCATAGATCACTAACAGGGTTTATTACACAGCAATTCCACTGCTGTTTGTGCAAATATAGCGAGTCAAGTTCCCTACCACAAGAGGATATCAAGAGTTTCAGGGTGAGCATGGATGATACGTGTGTCTGAGCTGGTCTGGCATGCCTGCAACTATAATTTGTGGGTTCACAAGCTGACACAGAAGAGGCAATAGGTTCTTTAGAGAAAAATCCAACAAGCTAGTGGGTTTTTTAATAAATAATACTAAGCAGATGAAACATTACACTTTATCAGGTTGTCTGTCTGACCGAATCAGAGCAAGCAGAGAACACAAAAGTAGCTTTCAGTCAAAATATATAGAAATTACCCAAGAATATATATTTTTTCCATGGTCTTCCCAATGATCCATAGAAGTAATGGCATAAAGAGAGTCAAGAGAAGACGATTTACAATTGAATAAAATGTTAAGAAAACAAAATACTTACGAGCAGAAGTATGTAGAATTTGATCTGGTAAAGCTGGTTCCCTGTCAGCCATTAGCATGTAGAAGGCAGCTCACAGGAGGAAATCACAGTTTCAGCGCAGATATTAGACATGCAATTAAATACTTAGATGTGTACATAGTTGGTGACTTGCCAAATCGCACCACCTCACGACAGCCGTAGCATTTTACCTTCCACCCTTCTTATTTTAGAAACCTGCAGTCTCAGACTCCTGCAGATGGAAACAGAGGAGAGTTAAGAGCAGCATCTGATCTGAGTGGTCTTTTTTGGCAGGTACGTACTCTGGAGTGCTATCCAGAGGCCTTAGGGGTGAAGATGCCCAGCCACAAAGCTCTTGAAGACCCACCTAGTGATGAGAAAAGGGATTAAGGCCCTGCTTTTGCCCCACATCTTTTGGAAGCGTGCAGGAACCAGTCTAGATACAGCTAGCCCTCCTAGGTAGGGAAAGATATTCTTTTCTATACACTTGACATGAAGACCAAAGTGATTTATATCCTTTTAAATGACTAAAAATGTAATTTCCCCTCTCATTTGTTCCCAGCTACATACACCAGGAGGTGATGTGAATCTCACTGTCTTTTACTGTGATACCAGCATGTTCCTTGGACTTTCTGAAGAGCAGAGCAGAGTCTCCCATGGAAATGAGACAATGGAGAAGATCTGCAGGCCCTGCAAGTGAGAGAGAGCACCAAGCCTGCTCCCCTTTTCTGTCCCATAGCAAGAGAATGGCTTTTTCCCCTCTGCAGAGCCACCCAGAGTGAGTTTGTTATGCAAAGCAGCACTGCACAGCAGAAGGGGTGGAAGTGTGCTTGCTCCCAGAGGGGCACCTTCCCTTACTTTATACAACCAGAGACTGCCCATCTATCTCTGAGTTAAAAAAAAAAAAAACCCAAAAAACTCACAACTGTTTGTATGCAGAGTATGTGAACGTCTCCACAAAGTGTTCAACAGCCATCAAAATGCGGCCAAACATTCCCATTTGTCAAAGCACCCAGTATTAATAGACTGACTTCTGTTAAATTAGAGTACATTCCACCCTCTCTCTTTCGGAAATCTTCCTTTCAAAGTAGCCTAACAAAGAGTAAAACAGTTCAATGACCATCTGGGTATGAAAAAGCATAGCACTTCATTCAAGGATATACACATACGTCACATACATGGGCCACAGTGCTCCACAGTACAGTTGCCACGATGCCTTTGAGTTCACCAAGCAAGAGCTTGATCATACAGCATTATCTGCAACATGAGACATTTTGAAAGCTTCACATAATCCGTTTCAGAATTTTAAGGCATGACCTGCACACAGGTGGACAGAATTATCAAAATCTGAGAAGGGAGGGAAATGAGAAGACAGACACCTCTATTTTTTTCAACAGCCTTTGCTATTTCCATTGTCTTTGTTATTGTTTATAGTTGAATTTCTTAATGCCAAACCCCTACAACAAGCATGTTCACCTCACTGCTGCCCTTTCTTCTACAATGAAAGTAGCTCAAGGAGATACCATTCACCAAGTTGCTTGTAATTTTTATTTTAAGGGAGCAGTAAACTGTGGGATGGGGCAGAAATGAGAAACTATGACCCAGAGCCTTGTGGGACATGGGAGCTTCTTTAAAAAAGCCAGCATCTCCTAGATGACCAACCATCCAGAGAAAAAGAACTGAAAAATATAGGCCAAAAGGGCACACTCACAAGGGAGTAATTGTTTTGGAGAGAGGGGAGGCAGAAAGCAAACAATCTATAGCCACGAAGAGACAAAGCTGTGGTTTGGACAAAGCCCCTGGACAGGCTGGAGGGAGGATGGAGAACCATGGGGATGGAGATGTCGTGAGACTTCAACAGCAGTGTGTGCTGTGACCACCACTTAGAGACACTGGTGTCCCTCAGCAAGGGCAGGTTCTTGTCGGCATGTACCTGCACCCCAGTCCTTTTAAAAAAGGAGAAAGCAGCCCTTATTAGCTACAGAGTTGCATTAACTACCCTTTGGCTACGCTGTAATGGAAAACACCTCTTAAATATATAATCCCTCTTCATATTTAATAGATTGTGGGGTTATTTCTCCCCCCTCTGAGTAAAGCTATCCAGAAACGTCAGGGATGTTAAGAAGGTAGGCAGCATTAGGCGAGGGAGATAAGGAGCAATTTCAGAGGGTGCAGTTACCTAGCAACGTCCCTTCCAGTTGCCTAATGGTTATTTGGGAAGTGCAGAGCCTCCCGACCGGCTGGGGTGGAAGGAACCCGGGGTTGGGAAGCAGCGGAGCCCAGAGGCACAGACAAGAGCCAGGTAAGGCCTCCCCAGAGGGGCGGGTGAGGGGTATTTCTTTTCCCAAAGAGTCACCCATGCCAAAACCCACCTCATTAACAAACCTTAGGGTACTCTCCAGGGGCGACCACGCTTTTCCCTCTCCCCTCACCCGTTTCATGCTCTCCCTTTCCCGTTTTGCCACCTCAGGGCCCTGACCGAGCCGCCACCAAGGCCTCAGGGCCCATTTCCCACCCCACCCCCCCGCCATTCCCTCCGGCCCGGGGCTTCACCCACCACCATCACCTTCCCCTCACGGCAGGGGGTTGGGGGGCTCTACTAGCGGCCTAACCCGACGATGCGGCGTTGCTCCGGGCTGAAGAGAGGGATCCCCCGTCCCCACAGCCGGCTCCCCTCAGCGAGGGATGGCGGGGCCCGGCTGCCCTCAGTCCCTTCCCGCCCCCGCCGCCACGCGGCAGCATACGCCTGGCGCCCAAGGCGTTAAATGCCACTCAGTCACTCGGGCCACGCCCATTCATCTCTCACCAACCAATCAGCGTGCGGAGAAGGCGGGGAAAGGGGCGGGGCCTATCGGGGAGTCCCCGCCCACTGCTCCGTTGCGGGGACTTGGGGGGTGCGCGGCGGTGGTGGCGGGATGGTGCGGGTGGCGGCGCGTGGCGGCCTTCCCCCGCCGCGAGCCTGCACGTGCATAACGGCTGCACGCGGCTGAGGTAAGTGGCGGCGGAGGGGAAGGAGGCGGGAAGCGCTGAGGGGAGCGGTGGGGAAGGGGAGACCAGGCCAGGCCGTGGGGAAGGGCCGGCAGGGCCCTGAAGGGCATGGCCCGCTCTGTGGGGAAGGAAAGTGGCTCCCTGAGGTGACGGGGAGGGAGGTGGGCCCCAACGGTGCGCCTCAGGCCGCCGGCGGCGGGCAGAAAGGTGACCGCGGTGTGTGGGGACGGCAGGTGGCTGGGCTGTGAGGAGAAGCTTGGTGTGGGGGGGTCCCTCAGGAGGCATCGAGTCCCTCCAGAAACGCAAGGGAAGGAGGAAGGTGCTTTATGGAAGGAGTAGGGAAGCCCCTGGGTGCTCCCCGGCCACGGTAACGGGGACTTCCTGGACTGACGTCGCAGTTCTCGGTATTTACCAAGTCCGCAAAGGTCTAGAAATCGCCTCTGCCTGCCCTGGACGCCGTGACTTGTTGCTGACAGACGGTGTCAGCGGCCGGAATGAGGAAGGAGGTTTGCCAGGATCTTTCTGTCCTCTCACAGGGGATGCAGGCCCTCACGCATCTTGTTTGGGTGCCCCTTTGGGCCACCTCTGCCAGCATACCTTGCTCCTGTTGTCTAGATTTCTGGGTAGAGCAGCCAAGAGGTTTTAGTGGAAAAAAAAGTGCCTCTCCAAAAAAAAAATAATTAATTTTTTAAAGTGCTTAGTTGAGAGGAAACCGCAGCAGTTTGCAGTAATCCTTGATACGGGCAACATTGCCCAGTGTGCGGCTGTTTAGAATATGGATTCAGTTTAGAAGCATGTCAATATGTGCGTAGAAAGCTCCTAGAAGTAATGGGATTTAGCAAGCAGAAGGCCTTGGTCTAACTACTTTTCATACATTTTGACTTTAATTACTCTGATGTGTTGCTCGACTGTTAAGTACATTGTAGTACAGATCAATTTCATTGCTAATTATGCAGCTCTCTAAGGACATTTACGTTCTGTTTCACGGTGGGGCCTCAGCACAGGAATCCCTTACTTTATAGGTAAGGGATACAAGGGAGAGCCAGCTGTGTGGGTAGGCTACCCATATTTCTTGGAGTTAATTTGTCAAATCTTAAAGTGATTATGGAATGATATTGGGATTAAACATGTACAAAAAATACCTAGACTTCTGTCCTGCAGTCTGTAAATTTCAAAATCCCAGATTTGGGTTTGTTTGGTGGGGATTTTGTGGTGTTGTTGAGTGTCTTTCTTCTTGAAATAAGTTCAGAAAGTTACATGATCTGAGTTTGCTTAAAAGTATCAATTTTAAAGGTGATTGGTTTGCGTTTTTTGAGGGGTGGGGACAAGCTCCAGTATGGTGTATTCTGTTGTATGGGGTTTCCCTAAATTTGCTGTGGATTAGGAAGGTGACCTTAACCCGTGTTGGATCAGCTAGCAGAGTGAGACCAATATTTTAGGTTATGTGTTAAAAGGCTCATCGCCACGACCGCACAGAGGTACAGCGGGGTGAGGGGACCCCATTAATCTCATCAGAGGAAGCAGCCCCCAGTTGTGTCACTGGGGAACCATCAGCCCTGTGTCCTGGGTGTGACAGGCGTCACGATAAGTCAGCAGAAAGCTGTTCTCTAGAAGAGTTTACAAGATTGAGGCGGGTACCTACCTAGAGAGTATGGGACATATTATGGGGTGGAGGAGAAGAGCATCCTGTGATTGTATAAAACCTTTTATGAGATGCTCTGGGGAGGGACCAAAGAGAGGAAACAAGGTGATTTGGGGAGGAGCAGGTATGGGGGATAATGAGTCACTTGTGAATAAATGGCTGGTCAGTATGTTTGGCCGTGCCCTGTGCCAGATTGCTACAGCCTCTCCTCTTACCATTTCTTGCTGTTTTCCTGGAAGAGGAGACTCTGTGCTATATTCCTGTGTCTATACTGAGGTCTTAAGTGTCAGCAGCTGCAGTGGTACCGTAAGTTATAGGGACCTCTGTGTCTGGTGTGCCAGCAACTGAAGAAATGAGTGACTGAGGGTCTGAGATGTGAAGATGCAGAAATCATCAACTCTGAAAACTTAAATTTGGAGCCGAATCTACAATGACTGTTAAGTTGTGATAAAATTTTAAAACATTTGGTCTGGTTGATAGGAATAGAGCTGCCTACATCAAAATCAAAATAGATCTATTTGTTTAAGCTACCATGGTAGAGCAGTGGAGTGTGATTTAAATTTAAACCTAGACTTTTGTTGTAGGTGGGTTTTTTTTAAAGTAGTGTCTGTTTTTTAACTCAAGAGAATTAAAAATAAGAAGTAGGAATAAAACCAGGGATCTTTTAGTGACTTGGTAGGTTGTGCATGTGCCTTTTCCCTGAATTATAGTATCACAGAATGGTTTGGGTTGGAAGAGAGCTTTAAAGACAATCTAGTCCAATCCCCTGCCATGGGCAGGGACATCTTTCACTACACCAGGTTGCTCAGCACTGAAATGTCGTGCTTCTCTTGCCCTTGAATAAATAAATTGCTGTATAGAAAAGAACGTTAACAAAAAGTCTGAGTGGGAATGCTTGTCATCATAAGAACTGACCTTCCTTTTAGACGTTTTCTGGTTCTAGTCTAATGCTGTAGCATTCCATTATTTTTGCTGGCAATTTAAAAGACTCTACTTATGTCAAATGTCAAGATAATGTAAAAAATGAAGATTTCTGTCCTGTTTGCTGACGGAGTTTATAAACATATGGATACATATGTACATATTGGTCCTGTCTGTTGATACAAAATTGATAGAACAATGAACAGATTATTTTAGATTGAAAACTGTAACTGGAACCATTTCATATCAAATATGAAGTGCATCTGTCCCTACCTGCTCCCAGAAATCCTCTTTGCTTGTGGAATACTGCCAGATCAATTTCTGATTTCCAAATGTGATGAATGCACTTTTTTATCTTGTAACATTTCCAATATACTTAAGGGCTTTTCCCTAAAGAATCTAGTTGAATATAATTCCGTAGTTTAATAAGCAGCAGTTATTTTCAAGTGATTTTCTTTTTTTCCTCTCCAAGCAAGAGTAATTTTAACAGCTGTTAGAGCAGGTAGCTGAAATGATATGGCAAAGAGACAACTAATATTGAAAAGCAGAACAATGGAGACTTTTTCTTCTAGAAGGTGCTGTGGTTATGCTGTGTGGATTTTTATTTTTTCCCCTATTAATATGCTGAAGGAAGGCATTGTTTTATTCTGGCCCTCTCCCTTTGTGTATTGCAAATTTTGAGGGGACTTTCTGGTGATAGATGGGGAAAGTGAAGACAAAAATAATCATTTTAGTACAGCAGGTACTTCTCAGAGTCACAGTCTGCTTGTGCATAAAGGCTTGTCCTTAAATGTTTTGGGGTTTAGCTTTAATTTATTTTATTTTATTTGGATATATTTATTTATTTTGGAAGGCACCTCATCTAAGTCTTCATGTTTTCTTCCCAAGTTAGTAGCTTATAGGATAATAAAAATAAAGCTGGAAACCATGTCATTTTTCCAAGGCCTGGGTCACAAATGAGAATACAGTCAATTTTATATGCTAAGGTGTGATATCTAAAGGCAATCTTTAGTCTCCACCAAGATATAGTGCTGAATTGAGGGAATACAATGTATGATTTGAAAATTGTATAGTGTGCTTTTTCATATTAAAGAACTACAGCTCCCTGTCAACCACAGTTATGTGAATTTGATACATCTTTTAAGTTTCTTGATTTTTGTTTTGTGCTTCAAGTTGTGTTTCCAGTTTTCTTTCCTTTATCTAGCAGCATGAGAAGGAAAGCATATCGTGTTATAGAGCTGCTTCTCTCTCAAAGGTTCTAGATCTGCGTGCGTGCAGTAAATCTGATGATTTCTGAAGGTGCCAGCTTAACAATA
Organism: Thinocorus orbignyianus; assembly: GCA_013400375.1. Lineage (NCBI taxonomy): Eukaryota > Metazoa > Chordata > Aves > Ciconiiformes > Thinocoridae > Thinocorus > Thinocorus orbignyianus. Next base: position 223,044 of record VXBW01004233.1, read on the forward strand.
CGCACTGCACTCCTGCTTTCTGTCCTTTCTGCTCTATTTGTGGGAGAGCACTCAGACAGAAATATGGCATTTGGAGCATGTGTTGCTGCAAAGTGATTAATTTGCTTGGAGATGCTCGATTTCCAATAGACTCCACGCAGCCAGTGAGGGAGCTGGGTGCAGGCTAAATGAGTTGTTTTGGTGGCTGCAGCTCTTTCCTGATCGATGGTTTTCATCGATGCTCCCCTGCCTTCTATAATTTTCTTTTTTTGGCTCCCTAACTAACTAAATTGGGTCCTGCCCAGTGACGTTATGAACGATCCTAACGGAGGGAACATCATCAACTTGTTTGTAAGGCTCTGGCTTGAATCCAGTGTATATTTAACAGTCAATGTTTTTGTAGTTTAGTCATGAATTATTAGAAAATGTCTCAACCCTTTGCAAAGATGGAACAGCCTCAAGCTTCAACAGCCTGAAATTGGTTTGCAGGTGTTTAATAGATGAAAATTCACACTTATTTTGGATGTATAAAGCTCACTTTATTTAGCTGCAGGTGCTGGTTCTGTTTCATTTTATAAAAATAGCTAGTCAGGTTCTTTAGTTCTTGAGGATAAGTGTGTGGCTGCAGTGAAGGGTGGTTTTTATTCCTGAAATACAAGGTTTTTGATGTGTAGGAGAGGCCTTGAGGCTAATGTGTTTTCTTCTCCTTTTCCTCCACATGCCTTTTAAAATTGGGTGTTTCTGTATGAAAATTCAGATATTGTCTTACTCTTTCTTCTGCAAATTTACCCTCACTACTTCCTAAAAGTGGAAGGAAGACTGCCCTACTTTGAGAGTAGAATTGATTTCATAATTCTTAAAAATCTGCCTGTGTTTTGACATCTGTTAAATTCCTGTAATGTACTTACTCTTGGAGTTTTAAGTCCGTCTCATAACTGTATTGTATCTTGACCTGCAGATTGTTTGATCATCAGCTTTTAGCTTCGTAAAAGACTAAAGTATTACCTTTTAAAGCACAGATTTCCTTGGATGAAGGGAACAAAGTGAACATGTATTATAATTTTGTGATTAAGGTATTGAACTTCTGTGAGAAAGTAGACATGAGAACCAACAGAAGACAGATTTCATCCTTGATTTCTTACTATAGTTTTAGGTTTGATTTCTGTGTTACGTGCCTTTAAGCTTAAGGTGTTTTTCAATTCTTTGTGACAGTGTATCACCTTCAGGAGATGGCCTCTTCTAAGTCTTGGATGAACCTCCTAACCTTCACTTTTGGGTCAGCGATAGGATTTTTCGCATGCTATCTTCTGTTCAGCATTATACTAGAAGAACAGGTTAAGATCCAGCCTCATATCCTTCACAATGATCCACACGGTCAACACTTGGCGGATATCGATAACAATCAGCTGCAAGGACAAATGAATTTCAATGCAGACTCCGGACAGCATAAAGGTATTTTGTTACGCCTGACAAATTAAATAATATCCCTCCTATTTCATGCATTGCAAAATGCTGCTTTCTTCACTGCCAAGAATTTGTATTAATCCTTTTCTTTCAATTTCCCCATGTTCAGGTTACATCTAAATAACTTCTTTTCTCTCATGAGTAAGGTCTAGGTTTTCTTCTGTTTGCAGTTTTATTACAGTAGTGATTTTTTTCCTTAGAGCCTAATTGTTTGTCCACCTTCTGTATCCAGACTTGTTGGAGCAGGAACTTCTCAAATGGAGTATTGATGTCTAATGGTGGTTTTGCTAAGCAGAGATATTTGCTAGCACTGTAGGTGTGGCTGAAATGCTTTTGAGCTTCAAGAAGCTAATTTTGGACCACTCCTAACTTTTGATCTAGCTTCTCTTTCCTTCAAAAATATGTTGCTGTTTTAGAAATACTTACTAGGTTTTGTTAGTTAACATGAATGTATATACAACAGAGCTTATTAGCTTTTAAATTGTGTTCATTGTGAACTGCAAAAATATTCAGTTTTTTAATTTAGAATTAAGAATTTTGGTTTCTTGGTTTCATGAGTCTTTTGTTTTCTTCCTATATCTAACATCAGATTCATTAACTGGTACCTTTGGAAGCAAATGCCTCTTTTCTCTCTAATCTAGAAGCGGAATGTCTGGGGGGAGGTTGCTCTTAATGTTTGTTTTACAATCAAGTCTAATATTTTTTTTTAACTTTACTCTTTTTTTAGATGAGAATAAAAATATTGCAGAGGGACTGTATCAGAAGGTGAAAATACTGTGTTGGGTCATGACTGGACCTCAAAATCTAGAAAAGAAAGCCAAGCATGTTAAGGCCACTTGGGCCCAACGTTGTAATAAAGTACTTTTTATGAGCTCTGAGGAGAATAGAGACTTCCCAACCGTGGGCCTAGAAACCAAAGAAGGCAGGGACCAACTGTACTGGAAGACTATTAAAGCTTTTCAATATGTATATGACCATTATTTTGATGATGCTGATTGGTTTATGAAAGCAGATGATGATACATATGTTATATTGGACAATTTGAGGTGGCTTCTTTCAAAATACAGTCCTGAACAGCCAATATACTTTGGAAGAAGGTTTAAGCCTTATGTGAAACAGGGCTACATGAGTGGAGGAGCAGGGTACGTTCTAAGCAAAGAAGCTCTGAAGAGATTTGTTGCTGCATTTAAAACGAACAAATGCTCTCACAGTTCCTCTATTGAAGACCTAGCACTCGGAAAATGCATGGAGATCATTAACGTGGAAGCAGGAGATTCTAGGGATACAAGTGGTAGAGAAACCTTTCATCCCTTTGTTCCAGAGCATCATTTAATCCGGGGATACCTACCGAAAACATTCTGGTACTGGAATTACAATTATTATCCTGCTGTAGAGGTAAGTCCTTAGGAAGCCGGTACCTATTTTATAATGTGTGTGAATAGGTACGACGTGTGAATTAGCAGTTTTATAACAATTCAACGTATTTTAGAAAAGAAAATGTTGTGATTCCCAAATCACATAAGAGATTCCTGAGTTCCTGGAGGCACTGCTGGCTGCTGGTACACGCCGCTGTACTGTCTGCTGATCTTTTTCCCTGCAAATGTGGAAATGTGCTGCAATACATTTCCCTTATCACTGATAACTGTGCACAGTGTGCCCTGGTAGCTGCCCTGCCCTCACTTTTTTATTGAAGGTTGTTAAAATGTACATGCAAATGAATTTAGTTGAAAAGATTATAGAAGAGTGAACGTTGCCTAGAAATAAAAGCATGACCCAAACACGGAAATATGATTAGATTTCCTTCTGTAGTTGTACTGGACTCTTGTCTACCTTCTGTAGATGTAAAGGCAAAGCACGACAGCTGGTAAAGTTAAGTTTTAAAAAAATATTTGTTATAGTAACAAAAAAGAGCATTTATAAGTTGAAGCATTCTTAGTTCAAGAACTATGGTTTGTCCTTTGTGTTTCACATCTGAAATCTCCAGTTTAAAAAAAAAAAAGAAAAAACGAGGGAGCAGGGCACCGCTTGAAATGAAAGCGATCTGAAGGTATTCTGCATTTGATGTTCATGTGATCTGTGACGTGGCTGCTCTTTTAGGATTACAATTGCTTTTATTTAAACACCAACATAAAAAAAAAGAAGAATGGGAAAGCAAAAAACCTGACATTAACAAGGGCAGCTATTTTTTCCACTGGCTTGATTGCAGAAGTGAAAAGACTTTTGTCCAACTTTATTTTGGAAAGATGCTTTGGCAGATATGCCTTATACTTTTTGTTTGCCAAAATTAAGTTTTGCATTGTAGAGTGACTCATGATAGTGAATTTCTTACCATGACGTCAAGTATGTGTTTGAATTCTTCCTGGATCTTTAATTGCTTTGCAATTCTTGCTGATTATTTTGGCTTGTTTGGTTTTTCAGGGTCCCGGCTGCTGCTCCGATCTCGCGGTTTCATTCCACTACGTTGATTCAGTGACTATGTATCATTTGGAATATTTGATTTATCATCTCCGTCCATATGGGTATTTGTATCGGTACAATCCTGATTTGGTAAAGAATCCAGAAGAACAGAGCAAAAGCGAAGCACTGGAGGGTAATCAAAAGCTAAAGCAGAAAATTTCTGAGAATTAATTTGACTTTGAAGAAAACTTCAAGAAGCCAGTACAATGAATAAGAGTCTCCTCAAACTCCTGCATGAAGCTTGTGGACTAAAATTACTCATGGAGATTCTTATTTCCAAAATGACATTGGCAGTACTTCTGTCACTGTCTGTATCCACCATAGCCCGGTGCTGGCTCTGACTGTTTGGGGTGGCGTGACCTCGCAACCCTGCTCATGAAGATTTGGGGCCCTAGAGCTGTGAAATAGGAGGTCATTCTGGTACACTAATATCTGGAAGAATTTTTATAAAAAAAACCAACATACTGGATGGGTTCAAAGATAATCATACAGTATTTCTTTTCCTTTTTCTGTGTATTTCTGTTCCTTTTTCTGTTCTCCTCTGTTTCCTTCCAGATGTTCTGTTGGTTCAGTTAGAATATTAGCAGATGGATGCTGCACGGTCAGATACTTCACGATGGCTTTCTCTAATGTTCTCAATATCTCGAAGTTCCTGTCTGTACTTTGCCCTTTGAGGAAGGGTGAGACGTGAAAATAGTCTCAAGCATGCTTTGCCTTAACAACTGATTGGTTATTCTCAATAGGCAGAGATCCACCCAGAGGATTCGCCTGCATTGTTTCAGAAATGGAATTCACGTTTTAACTTTTTTTTTTTTTAAGCCTCTATTGTACAAAACAATATGAAGTTGGATCACTACTGTTTTAGGGAGAAACCCAGAAATAGGTTTAAATGGCTGAGGTCATACAAGCTGCTTGTGTATTTGCCTGTGGCTTTTTCTTGGTGGTAACTTATCTTGTAGATTGAATGGATATAAAAATTCATCTCCGAATTTCTCAGCATGAGATAAGGCTTTTTGAAACAGAAGTCTCTCTTCTATCACACCTTCCATGTAAACCAGAAAGAATAGTATCTTAGTAAAGTTACAGTGGCATTATAATAACTTAGTTTTGGCCACTATTACAAGTTTGTTTCTATTTAGTTTTACATCACTATACTTGAGGTTGTGGAGTTACTTTATTCATTAAAACTCCACAGCTACAAACAAGTCTTGTTTTAAAACTGCAGCAGAGCCAGTTTGACTGCTCCCACACGGCCTAGTTTGTTTGGCTGAAGTACTTCATTGCACTTTTTCACTTTTTTGAACACTTGTTTTTTTTTTTCTTTCACTTTAAAAATTTCTTCTCTGACTGCTTCTTGTTACCTGTTTCAGAACAGGGTGTTAAATGATCGTTATTTTGCACTTTTTGAAGCTGAAGTATATAGTTATTCAGGTAAGCCAGCCTGAATGCAGGAATCTTTCAAAGTGCATTAATTTTTTCATTTCTTTATGAGCATTTCTGCCTCTTAACTGATTAGTGTGGGACAAAATAGGTGTTTTAATTGCTGAATAATTTTCAGAGGCCAAGCCTCTGGTTTATAGAGTTTAATGTAAAGCTTTCTGGTTTTCTCCTTTTCAAATGGAGTGAGTAGCAGTATGGAGGGATGGTGTGTCTTTATTCCACACTTGAACAAAAGGTTCTTCATCTTTTTATCACTTTTCACCTTCATCATATTGATGAATTTGGACATAACCTAATTACCTCCAGTCATTGTTTTGGAAAGGGCACATACTGGTAGCTGACGGCCTTATTTACTACTGCTGTCCTTCAGGATGTTCCTGGGAGAGGGTGTTACCATAACGTACTGGATTTTTTTTTCCAAAGATAGTTCATGTACAGATTGGGGTTCTATTTGTTATCCAACAGGACAGAGTCCTGACTTCCTTTCTGACCATTGCTCTGTGGCACGGTGACAATTGCTGAAACATCTCATGGGGTTAAACTATGGCTTAGGTCTTCTCTGCCTGAATATAGGCTGGGTTCATAGATCAAGTATTAGTCTGCAGGGTTAAATCTGCTGGTCTCATGAGCACGACTGCCTCAAGTATTGAAATGGACACGAGCTTTTTTTTATGTTAATTGACTTAAGTAGAAAAACATTAACTGTATTTGATCAGAAAAGGAAAAAGTCTCCCGTTTGCAGTAGTCAGAGGGATGCTTGTCCTGTGTGCAGCATAAACCAGTAATAATCGAGAAATCTGTACAGTATTGATAACTCCAGCAGCATTGTTAAAATACACAATTAACATCTTCTTCAAGTTTATAAAATGCAGTCAAGACCCCAGCTTAATCTCTTTGTAAATTCAGCCCATGTAGAGGGTGTACTGAACTACTGGGCTCTCCCTTTATTACTGTTTTCTTCTTCAGTTCATCCAGGAAAATTGAAAGATTTTCTGCTACAACAGGCAGAACTAATCTGGCATATTTTCTGCAGATTTGTGTCCTGTGTTTGCCCTGTTAAGTAACATCACTTCTTTGTGATCTTTACTGTCCTGACTATCCCGTCTGTGGGTTTTCATTTTCCTCGTGCATAAGCCTCGGGTGCAGGAGAGGCAGGAGGTGGTGACATGTTTGAGCTCCACTACAGGTTGGTGGTTCAGGTGGGAAATCAAACCAGCCTCCGCTGGGTTGAGGGTGAAGCCTTTTCCCAGCAGTGGTTCTCGTTGTTCTCTGGTGCCCAGCTGGGGCTGGTGGGTTTAGCAGAGCCCAGCAGGAACATCCCTTTTCACAAAACATGCAGCATCTCACAGGGAATGGAGAAAGAAAGGGCCAAGTTCCATGTCTTGAGGAAATAAGGCTGAGAACATGCCACTGTGTGAGAAGTAGGTGGCTTATCTGGAGAAATAAGAATAGCCTTTCCTTCAAACATCTATTCTCGCTTTGTTTTTTGTCCTTGTTCTCAGGCCTCTGAATCAGTTTCTTTTGCCTTTCTAACAGCACTGCAAAGAAATTTTTTATTTTCCTTCCAGACGAGCTAAAAAAGTGTCAGTTTTCACATTGCATGATTATAACAGAGGACTGTTGCTCTCTGCTTAATTGTATTGCCATAATGATGAACTGATACCTCTGAAATAGTTTGTATCTCACTCCCCTCCAAAGCTTCAGCAGACAAGGTTGGGATGTGAACAGTTAGTATGGTTTTTGTGTCTAATATTACACTACTATTGGTGGTTTGTCATGTCATTCTCAGGTCTTTGAGAAAGTATTTACTGGGTTTGAGTATTTCTGCAGCCTGAGGAGGCGGCAGTATTTCAGGTGGCAGACTTTTCTGAGGCACAGCGACACAGGCACTCCGAAGCTGTACCCATTATTGCTCGGTGGGTTTGGGGTTTGTTTATAAAAGAGGTTTCTTAATTACATAAAACCTGACAGCTTCTGTTGGTGCTGAAGGGATTTAAATGGCCCATCTATAAATTTTTAATTCTTTTTCTTCAACGTACTCGGCAGCAGTTGTTTGCTCTTGGATCTGGGAATGTTTCTTCACGTCAGAGTACCGTTTGAACCTTGGGTAAAGTGTTTTTTTTAGTTCAGAGAGAATGAGAATGCCAAGAAGTTACCTTCTGATCACTGTTCCTAATCAGAAGATAGTGTTAATCTTTGCAGAAGAAGTCCCATTTCAATCTTCTTTCATGCCAGTTAATTTTTGCAGTCGATATTGGTCTTGTTGAAGAGGTGAAACACTGGTGACGTGAGCACCAGTTCCCATCTTGCAGAAGCTCTTTTCCCAGTACCTGTTGCCTTTAAGGACGCTTGCTTTGGTTTCCTTTGGTGGGGGTATATATTAAAAATCTTTCTTTTTCTTCACATGTTGCCATTTGTTCTCTTATGCTTCCAGAAGTATCGGTTTTAGTGAGCAGCAGATAGACCTCTTAGAAACAGTTTGTCGTCGGAGCAGGTGGATTTGTCTTTGTACGACAGCAAAGTGGGGGTTAGTTCTCTGGTTTCCCCGCTCCTGATGTTGAGAATGACCATAGATCCCTCGGTACAGGACCACTCGGAAAGGCAGTTTTGTCCTTTTCCTGCCAAGAAAAACTTCTGTGGAACTCAAAAAAGTGTAACTTGCTTTGTTTTACCATATTGTATTTAAAATACTCCACAAATGTGGTTAATGCTCTGTTGCTGCTGGACAGTGTGCTCCGCTTCAAACCTGGGAATGGTCCACTTGGGGGTTATAGGTAGCTGTGTCCCTCGTGGCAAGTATGAGTTGGTCACTTGTCTGGAACGATCACCATAAGGATTTGTTTTTTAAATACCTTCTTTAAAGTGCCTTTGACCAATTTTTAGCATCAAATTTGAGTTGAGAATTGAATAAAGTAAGTTATCTCCTACACAGTTCATGTCTGTCTTCATTGACCCCAGCGGGACAATTTAATGTAATAAAAACATTCTTACTTTTTTCTTGGGTGGGGACAGGAAAGTCAAAAGCATTTCAACACTTGCTGTGGTTTATGTTGTTATATTAATGCTCTCAACAAATAGCAAGCTACTTGGAAAACAAAGATGGTATTTTTTCAAGTGTAAAATAAGATTAAACCTAAGTGCCCGGACTAGATCCACATAAGCAGGCTCTCGTTTCTGCATTGTCCTGATTTTTCAGTGTCTCTACCTCATCACAGAGTCTGAACTTAACTGACCGTAGCCAATACCTCAAAGATAAAGCAAACTGCTCAAAATTAACCATCTTTAAAAGGGGAATTTAAAAAAAATGCTTGTTTAGGATTTAAATGTTGTGCTTTCTAACCCAGCTTTCTGCTATTCCCACAGAATAATATTCAGCAGTAAAGAACAATCCAGGTAGGCAGCTGAGAGGTGTCTTTAGGTAGGGAAGGTTGGTTGGTGGGGATGGCAGAAGCAGGGCACAGCTGTGTTTCATTAGCTTAAGTAAGATAACAAGCCCTGCTAGTATTGACCTGGATTAATTAACTCTTTCATTTCAAAGTGCAGGCAGCATGTGATGCTCTGTCTAACGGTGCTCTGCAGGCAGACTGGTTCAGCTAAGGAGCCACAGCCGACTGACCCACCGAGGAAAGCTCTTCTCTGAAGTCTCAGGCAAAGTTTACCTTTTTCCTTGATGCTGCTGTAAGTTCCCACTGTTGGGATCAAACTGGATCCAGCAAATCACAGGGCAACGTGAGGACTGGAGTGGGACAAAAACTCCAGCTACTACTCAGGAGCAAAATCATTTCGTGTGTATTTGCTTTACTTGTTTTTTCTTTGTTTGTTTTTTAATGGACTCTGCATATTTGATTACCAGAAGTTGTAGATACAAGTGGAATATCCTCAGATGAAGGTAAATTCTGGTAACCTGCTTGCTTTCAGAAAGCTCCACTGGCTTATGGGGATTTTCCTACAGTTCTCTCTGCTCTGGTGTGAACTAAAAATTGGTAAAAATCAAAACAAGTAGATACTTCTCCGTAACTATTATTTTTTAAAAATGAATGCTGTCTTCAGTCTCCTTGTTCTACTCTATTTGGGGGTAGGACAGTGGTAGTAGATGTCTTTTCCTAGGCTCTTCTGTCTCACGTGGCTGTCAAACAGAGCCAGTATCCATCCTGGATTTGTAGCCCAGCTGAACACTCCGCAAGGATTAATCATAAATTGTCCAAAAGTCATCCGTGAGGGTCTGAAATTTCCCCCAGCACAGGAAAGTTACACCAGTTTGGGTATTTTCTGTTGAAAACAGCAGGTTTGGCATGTTCCCCTGTAGAACCTGTGGAAATGGTAGCTGAAATATTAGCGTGGGAAGGACAGGGAGTGTGATACGGTGTCTAGAACCAGTTCTCAAACCCCCTTGAGAAAAAGCAAACCCTCCTGTTGAGAACCTGGCAGTGCCTCAAGGTGCACAATGGAAGCTTTGTTCCCTTTGTCCACGTTACCCTGATTTTTAGCTCCAGAGTGGGCGGTGTCTGTTTGCCCAGATTAGAACACCCTTCCTCAGTCTGCTCGACAGCATCCTGCTTCTGAAGCATTTTCCCGTCAGCTGGCTTGGGCTTTCTCAGCTTTACCTCTTCCTCCTCCCAAAACTGCCTTTCATGTGTCTTCAGACTCACTCGAGTCAGTATTTCTCGGAAGGCATTGGCCATGTTTTCACTTGAGGTCGGCTTCCTGATCTCCAAATGCAGAAGCTGTTTTATCAAACCTGGATCTGAACATCCATGAATTCACACCAGTCCCCGCGGGAGAAGTCTCGGGCATCGTCTGGATCTTCTGCCTTTAAAACCATCATTGCAAAAGTAGCTTTTGGGTCTTAGGAGTCACTATGAGACTATTCAGACTTTCTCCAGCAGAATGGCATTGACAGACCCTGTATAATTTCATATAATCCTATTGTAATTGCCAAAAAATCCCTCTGTAAGTGCAGTTACACCAGTCCAGGCTTTGGCCAGTGCTTCTGGTTCATGGAGCTTTTGGCAACACCCAGTGAAAACCAGTACCTGACAGAATTGTGATGGGATCTGGCCTTTCCCGTACTCATCAGTCCGGCAGCAAAGAGTTTTGGGATTTCTGAATGGTTTTTCAGGGAGTCTGGGTCGTTGATTTCATGTATATTTTCAGCAAAGCATATTAAAAGGTCCGTATCAAGCTGCCACCCCCGACACTCCATCCTCATCATCCTCGGAGGAGTGAAGGGAGCACGAGTTACCCATACGTGTAGCATCTGGGGGTTTTACCCAACATCACTGTAAAAATGAGGAAACTGTGACAAATGTTTAACTGCACATTAAAAATGAAAACCTGGTTGGAAAAAGGCTGAATTTGCTGTGCCCTGCTCAGGCCAGATACATTTGTGGGCTGGATGTCTGGGCCCAGGAGAGAGAAAGATACAGCAGCATATAAATGAACCCAAAATGTTCGCTGCTCTGAGGGCTTTGGCAATTAAGCCAGGGTTAATTACACATACTTAGCTGCACCACCTAGTGCTTGGACTTAAAGCATATAATTGAGTGCTGGAGAAGTAGCATCTCTAAGATCAGCACAAGGAAAGACAAGGTTGGTGTGAGGAATGTGGATGTCTGAGGTTCCAACGGGTCTGAAGAGAGGACAAAACCCTTTTGATTTCACATTGTTGTATTAATATGCTTGGATTGCTGAATTCCTGGCCACCAGGATCATGCCAATCTCATCCTTCCTGCCCCTTCTTCCCTCTCCAGAGGATGGGTGATATTGTGGATATTCTGCTCATCATTCTAGGTGCTGCTACACAAACCCATCTCTTCCACACCCCATTTTCTAGAAGGGTAGTTAAGACTCTTCTGTTCAATCTCAGGGCTGATGCCTGCTGTTTCCCTCACATGAGAAAGGACTGTTGGTGTTGTTTCAGGGTGTACCCTGTAAGGCTGTAGGCTGAATGTGCCCTCCTGATGGTGTGTCCCAGTTAACACACTCGGGGGTTTTATGGGTGTAAAGGTTCCCTTCTCTCCCGGTTCCTGTACAATGGCCGTGCCTGTTTCCTCCTGGAGGCGGAGATGGCGTTTCCTTGGTTTGCAGAGCTGGAAGATTAACTCTGCTCTTGGCACGGTTCCTTTCTCTGTTAAAAAAAAATAGCTGCTGTTAAAAATGCCATAAAAAATTGTTATAGGCAGTGTGAGAACAGGATCCCAAACGGTTTTTCCCACGTGGAAGCAATAAAGGGGAGGCTGTGCTGCCTGCACCACCTGCACCCAACGCTTAAGCAATTACTTGTTTTCTTCAAAAGCAAATAGATGAAGAATGAGAAACAAGTGCAGCGAGGCAGGAAACGCTTTCCCTTGATGCTTGGTTCTGTGTTACGCCGATATTCAGCGTCTCACTGCTCTTCCACAAATCCATGGCTCCATGACTCCTTTACTCCACTCTCAGCCCTCCTTCGCCTCCCTGCTCAGGAGCCCTCGGGTCACTGGGGTGAGTGAACCAGTTCCCAGTACAGGCTGCTTCTCTACTTCCCAGTACAGACACCTTCTCCCACTCGTTTTGTACTGGAGATGATACATCTTGGGCCCAGGGGCTCTCGTTCTTTATCGTTCTGTGGTTTAGTCTGAGCCCTGACTTCCCTGGGAGCTTGTCTTTCCAGAGAGCACTCCTGGGCTTGGTATTTATCACTGTAAATTCACTGTTTGAGCAGCTTTGTGAGGGTTAGGGATGCCGGGGGGTTCTTGCTTAGGCGGTATGTGGCTCTTTGGCTTTTATTCCACAGGACAGAGCAGAAGGGCCCCTTTTATAGCCCTGTTCCTGCCTCAGTGTCAATACCTTCTCCTCACAACGCTCCCTATCTGCTTTGCCTAATGTTCTGTTTACACAAAGGCCAGTTTAAACATTAAAGGTGTCGGAAAGAGAGAGGAGCAGGAGGGAGCCAGGGAGGCCAGCAGAAAAACGTCACTTTTGTGAGACGAATCAAAAGGTGACTGAAAAGCCCTCAGCCAGCCCCTGCTGCTGAGCCCGGTTCTGCAAGCTGTTACTCGGATGTGATTTGTGGGGAAAAAAACCCCAACAACAGCAACAAAACCTGGTGATTTCTCCCTGGGTTTGTTTTCTAGAGGCGTTTTGTTGTTTTCCTGCTGGTGGCACTGCAGGACAAAGCCGTGGTCCTTGGGGCCTCCTGCAGCTGGGGTTTCTTTCTGCTGATGGGACAAGTTCTATAATGTTCGACTCAGTGACCAGAACAACCACCTCGCTCCACGGGAAACCTCAATCACTGATGGGGATCATCCAGCCAACCCCTGCCAGAGCAGGTCCCACAGGAACGTGTCCAGGTGGGTTTGGAATGTCTTCGGAGATGGAGACTCCACCACCTCTGTAGGCAGCCTCTGCCAGGGCTCTGCCACCCTCAAAGTGAAAAAGTTCCCCCTCATTTTTAGGTGGAACTTCTTGTGTTTAAGTTTGTGCCCATTCCCTCTTGTCCTGTCCCTGGGCATCACTGGAAAAACACTGGGCTCTTTTTTTTGACACCCACTTTTGAAGTATTTACAGGTGTTGATCAGATCCCCCCTTGGTTTTCTCTTCTCCAGACTGAAAAGGCCCAAGTCCCTCAGTCTTTCCTCATCAGAGAGATGTCCTAGTCCCCTCATCATCTTTGTAGCCCTCTGCTCTACCTTCTCCAGCAGTTCCCTGTCCTTCTGGAACTGGGGAGCCCAGAACTAGACACAGTATTCCAGATGGAATACTTTCAAATGGAATACTTCCAAATTCTCAAGGTTGCTCCTCAGAGAATGGTTTGTGCTCACACAAATCCACCTGGATGGGCTGGAACATCCAGCAAGTGCTGTGGCTTTTGGTTGACCATGTCCTCCAGAGGGAAGAACTGAAGCTTTCCATTTGTAGAGGGGATACTCCCTTGGAGCAGAGGGTGGTTCTGCTTCCAGCACCGTCCCCCTGGGCACCTTCTCCACTTATTACAGTCATCACATGGAAAATAGTAGTTTTCACAAGTGGATTTTGTAGGTGAATTTTGTTATGCTTGAATTAATTGGCAAATACAGCCTTTCTGGTCAGCAGAAATCCATCTTACCTATTAATTTACCACGTAGTTAAAACTGATGGGAGCTCTCCTTTGAGAAAAGACCGTGCGCTTGGGAATTGTGCTGAATGAACTAAGAAGTAACCAAAACTGCCAATTATGACCCAAAAGTAACTCGGAGGAATTACAGTCTGTTTGTTTGCCATGGAAAAAATCCCTCCTAACTGCCCCCAGCCTCCCCCCTGCCCTGTACCCAGGGGCTATTTTTTGAATTATTTCTCATTTATTTACTGCCGTGGCAGGTTATTTCTTCGTATTCTGAAAGCTTTAAACTGCTAAAGGACAGGAAGAATCCTGATTTTAACATAATTCCCAAGAAAAATCTCACCTATCTAATTGGAAAGATTATACTGAAGTTAATCCAAGTGTGCTTTAATGGTGGGGAGGGACTACTTACAGTATTTACAGTCCAAAGAAGAACTCTAATTAATGGAAATCTCAATTTATGTCTCTAAATGCTGCATTAAGAGTGCTAATTTCAGGAACCACTGACTCTTGTTTAAAACTAGAGCGTATTTTCTTTTTCCAAGAGATTAAAAGACCTCTGTGATTAAATGTTTAATGCTTTCAGCACTTTAATCCTAAAACCAGAACTCCATCGTGGCCACACGTAGCAGAACCAAGTTAATATAAAGGTGGAGGGAAAAGGTGTGCTCCTGAGTGTGTGTGTGTGTGATTGTGGTGGTGCTGCAGGTAACATACGGTACAGGAGGATCTGGTTAATGGGAACACTGGAGTGGGGAAAGCAGCAGAGCGTGACAGAAATATATCCATGTTAAAACATCATCCCGGATCCTTCTCGGTCATTTCTTCTTCCATACACACAAACTTCCAGCTTTAAAAGCACCCCAAAGTGGTCAGCTCTAGAAGAAATAAGGAATTGATTAATTTTCCTGAAATATTTTTTAAAAAATAACACACTGCGGTTCCATCACGTTTTCCTGTACTGCAAGATGAAAGGAAGGATTTAATATGATTCCCAGGGATGAGCTCCCTGTGAAGGACTCTGCTTGGATTCCCAAAATACAAGCTCCCTCCCCAAAGGAAAGTGAGAGAAAAGTGGTGTGAGAGGGACCATCTGCTCACTCATAATGGGATCTGAAGGAGCTCCAGGAGAGCTGGAGGGGGACTCTGTCAGGGAGTGGAGTGACAGGACAAGGGGGAAGGGTTTTAAATTGGAAGAGGGGAGATTTAGATTGGATCTTAGGAAGAAATTCTTTGCTGTGAGGGCGGTGAGGCACTGGCCCAGGTTGCCCAGAGAAGCTGTGGCTGCCCCATCCCTGGAGGGGTTCAAGGCCAGGCTGGATGCAGCTTGGAGCAACCTGCCCTGGTGGGAGGTTCCCCAGGGCAGGGGGTTGGAACTCCATGATCTTTAAGGTCCCTTCCAACCCAAATCATTCTATGATTCTATGAAAATATGAAAACAAAGGAATAGATGGTCAGTAGAGAGAAGTCGCTGGAGGACGAGTGATAAGTATGTACACTGGAGGCATTAAAAAACCCTCAGAGGGGACTGAAGGAGATGGAGATAACCTACTTACTCATCAGTCAACGCAGGTTTCTCGACACTCCTGTTCTGTTCCAAACCTGTTGCTGGTGCCACCACAGCCTCCGTACCAGAACTGGGCACAGGAATTGCCGTTCCTGTCGTAATACCATTTCACCACGTAGTCCCGGCAGTCCCCCGGGGCCATGGGCTCAGAGCACCTTGGATCTGAAAGTTTATCAGGGAAAAATCAGCTTGGGATTGGTGGGGAAGAGGATGTTATCCCAGAAGTGCCTCCATCAGAAGGAAGAGCACCTCCTTCTTTTCCTGCAGTGCCTGGGAGCGTGTGTCTTACCCAAATAAAATAGAATTTGGCTACAAATTTGGGAGATGTGGGGACAGTATTTATGACTTACCTCTCTGGGCTGTTGCTCCCTGGGTTTGCAGCACGGCTGGGCGGGGATTTTCAGTTCCATTGACCCAAGGATGGAGAGCTGGCAGCTGGGGTCTCATCTCAGGGATGTTGTAGACATTCAACAACCCAGGTTCTCTGTGAGCATCCCGAGCGGGAGGCAGCTGCCCGGAATCCCAGGTCCTCGCTGGGCTGAGCTGCAAAACAAGGCAACTTAAAAGAGAGAACATGGAGAGGAATTCTGTAGGAAACTCCTGCTGAGTAACACCCTGAACAGCAGCTGGGTTTGGACTTTCTGCTCGTGATGACTCGGGACATGAGCAGCATTTTAACAAATGCCTTTTCTGACACTGAGAGCTGAATGAAAATGCAAAAGGAAGCCTGCCCTTCAGTCACTAACCCGAATTAATTCCACTGAAGTGAAATTTCAGTCACCATTTAGTCTGTAATATAAATAAAATGAAAGAAAAGGAAGGAACTGGAGAAGAGAAGGCTCTAGGGAGACCTTAGAGCCCCTTCCAGTCCCTAAAGGGGCTTCAGGAGAGATGGGGAGGGACTCTGGATCAGGGAGGGGAGCCACAGGACAAGGGGGAACAGTTTTAACCTGAAAGAGGGAGATTGAGACAAGATCTGGGGAAGAACTTTGCTGTGAGGGTGGTGAGTTAGTGCTGCTGTTTTGCAAAGCTGACAATTACATCCAAATATCCTACTCTGATACCAAGACAGTGGCTGAAACACACCAAAGAGCTAATAAAGGAACTAAGGCAATAAACACCCGCAGAAAATATTTACCTGTGGCATTAAAACTCCAGCTGCAGCCCCGTGTGGGAGGGCAGGAGGGATCTGAGAGCTGGAGAACCCAGAGTGATGGGAATGAGGAGTCCTAAAGGACAGCCCAGCGTGGAAAGCAAATACTGGGGGCTTAATCACACCTGGGAAGTGCTCACCACAAGAACTTTGTCCCAGACATCAGCCTGTGCCTAAAGAAACACCTATTTCATAGAATCATATAGAATGGTTGGAGTTGGAAGGGACCTTAGAGATCATCACCTCTGAAGCAGTAATTTTAGGAAGCTGGCTGTTGGGGGTGTCCTCAGCAGCAATTTCAGGCTCCGGGCTCGGAGGCGAAGATAAAGCGTTCTCTTTCCTGGTGTACATTTCAGACACGTTCTCACAGATGTTTGTGATCAGTCTACTTTCAAGAGCTGTAAAAAATTAATAATATGATGAAATTTATTAAGGGTGATCAAGAACAGTCATAATGATTCCCCGCTAGCTCGGAGTGCTTCATTAACCCAAAATCTTTCATGACAGCGACTTGGGCAAGATGACCTTCCAAAGTCATGTCAAAACACAACTGAGAAGCAATAAGGTAACGCTCTCTCTGAATTCCTTGATTTGAAGGCTGTTTTGCTCTTTTAAGGAGAAACAGATAAAAATATCAAGTCCCTTTTTTATGCAGAAGTCATAACTCAACAGCGAAGAAAAAACCCACCAGACTGAAGGAAATGAAGTGTTTATTTGTAAGAGGGAAAAGAAAAAGGCCGCAGCTCAGCAAACTGATGTTGATTGTGCTTGATTATTTCTGCAAGAGGTGAAAATCTGGCAAGGTTTAATTTGACCCAGAAAGAAGAGAAATGGAAAAGCGAGCTGCAACCAAGAGAGAAGCACAAGGTGCCACCCAACAGGCTGCCCTGAAATCGCTGTGGGAAAGGCCAAACTCTCACAGATGCTTCCTTAAAGGACACGGACCTGGTGGAACAGGTCCAGCNTCCTCTTACTAAAATTGTTCAGGTTACCTGAAAGCGTCATGAAGTCGTCGATCTGGTAAACGTGTTCTTCATCGGGGTCCGTGGCAATGAGCTGCATCTCTTTCAGGAAATCATCGTAGTGAGGATCAGTCCTTTGAACAATCCCGATGACAAACATCTCGATGTTGGTAGCGTGGGCTTCTCTGACCACAGTGTCCAGCCGCACCTTATCCCGAGCGTCCGCTTGTCCATCCGTGATCACAACGGCCACTTTCCTCACGGCTGGACGTGCCACCTGGAAGAGCAGAATGGCTTCTTGGACAGCAGAAGCCGTGTAGGTGCCTTCACCCAAGTAGGGCATTTTGTCGACGGCCGCTTTGAGGTGTTCCTTGGTGGAGTGTTGCTTCAGAGAAGACACCAGCTCCACTTTGTGGCTGAAGTTGATGATGCCCATGCGGGTTGTGGTGTGGTTGGCCGACACCTTGTCGATGACTGTTTTCATAAAGGCTTTGATGATATCAAAGTTTTCTGGCCCAACGCTCTCTGAGCTGTCGATGACAAAGACTAGTTCCAGCGGTGTGACTCTGCATCTGATACCACAACCTGGAAGAATAAACCATCAAAAGGTTTATGAGAAAACACCTTCAGAAGAACAGATTGAACTCATATATCAGCTACAGGTCTATTAATTAATTAATTGATGGTTACTGGTACTGATGAGTAGGAACAGAGCTGGACCAAATTATTTCCAGCAAGAGTTGTCTTCACCCAGCAGTGTCCTTACACACAAACATGCAGAGGACAGACCCACTCATGCAATAAAAATTCTGTGTGTTTCAGCAGAACTAATTTTTTTCCATGCTGGAATGCTTACCACAGATCTCGCTGATAAGTCTGATAACTTCTTCTCTCTGCAAAAAAAAAAAAGAGTAGTAATTAATTTGCCCTGTGTTCTGGTTTTAATAATGCTGAAATCTGTTTATCTTCAGCCTGGAGGAGGCTGAGGGGAGATCTTCTGGCTCTCTACAACTCCCTGAAAGGAGGGTGTAGCCAGGGGGGATCGGTCTCTTCTCCCAAGGAACAGGCGATGGGACAAGAGGGAATGGCCTCAAGCTGCAGGAGGGGAGGTTCAGATTGGAGATCAGGAACAATTTTGACAGGGAAGGGGTTTTCAAGCCTTGGAATGGGCTGCCCAGGGCAGGGGTTGAGGCACCATCCCTGGAGGGATTGAAAAGACAAGTTGACATAGTGTTTAGAGATGTAGTTTAGTGCTGGTTTTTATCAGAGGAGGGTTGATGGTTGGACTGGATGATCTGAAGGTCCCTTCCAGCCCAGACAATTCTGTGATTCCATTCATTTACAAGAAGGCAGGAGATGCGATGCCCCTTAAACAACTTTGTGTAATATCACATCACCTTTAAATGTTCTCCCCAAATAAACTCCAATCTTTTAAATTAATTTATGCACATACTTACTGAAAGACCAGGTTCACCTTTTCTTCCCCAAATTCCCTGAAAGCACATAGAGTGAGATAATTAACTGAAGCCAAATGTATCTAATTTCTATTATGTAAAATTAAGGAATGTGAAAATGTGTTTTACTTTTGGTCCCGGGGGTCCTGGGTCTCCAATCTCTCCTTTGGCACCTTTGCTTCCTGGATCCCCTTTATCTCCATAGTCTCCCTGATTTAAAACAACCATGAACACAATCAGTAACTCTATTTCTGGTGATAGTCAGAGCTATGAGCTTTTAAATGAGCTTTAAATGAGCTTTTAAGATAAATTTTCTGATATTTTGGGTGTGGCTGGTTTATTGTCTCTGCTTTATGAAACGAACACCCTAAAGTGGGCTCTCAGGTGTTTTCTGTGAAAATTTTGATGAAAAAAATAATTCAGGAGTGAAGGGTAAAGACATCTTTATGCAAATGTTGAAAATATGTAATTCTCTACTCTTCTTTGATGTTCTTGAACTCTAAAACAACGTTTCTACTGGCCATATGTTAACTCAGACCCATGGAGAAACTGCCTCAGGTCAATCACTGCACTGAAATTCAGCTTCGCATAAAAACCACAGGAAAAACTTGGAGCTTGCAAAGACCAGGGGAATGGGCATCCCTGGACTCTGAGATCCATTGGAAAACGTGTAATTTCTCATTTAGAAGCAATTCTGCACTTTTTTTCCTCAACTGACTAGACCTTTCGATTTCAAAACAGGGAAAGGGTTCAGTGTTACGGGATTTCAAGTGACAGCTGCACTTCTGAAATGTACTGTTGAAAGACTCAGGTTCTAAATCAGACATTTCCTGAAGAAGAAGATGGTGCAGGACAGTTTTTTACTTCTCTCTGGAAGTTATCCACCACCTTACATTTCCCTTGCAACTTTAAACCTTAGAAATTTATCTAGATTACTGTCCATTTTGGTATTGTTCCTCACTGCCCAGGCAGTGGGATCCCATCGATACCTCCCGTGTTGCATCCTTCATCGTGGCGACTGCTGTCAGTTTTAAGGAACCCTTTTGACACCCTCAGTCCAATTCTGATCTTACTCAAACCTCCTCCACAGCATCAAGAAAACCAGTCTCCACTAAATAAACTCTTGGAAGACAGTTTGTATTCTATTTTACAGAATCATCATATCCAGCAGAGGATATTACTTTCCATCACCTGTCCAGGAATTGAATCTAACCTCATCAAAGCTGATGTCAGCAGAAGGGAGAGCAAATATCATCCACCGATGGCGGTGCTGCTGCTACTCTCATCCTCATAAATACACAAAAAAACCTGATCTCTCTGCTATTTGGCACTTACATGAAAGCACTGAACTAACCCACTCCTTTCCACGCGTGACAAGTCTGCTGTATTAATAGCAAACAGGAAAATTGTGAGTATTTGGAGAGATTTCCACTGGGTCCTGAAGATTAGTCAAGACACAAGATGAATATGAAGAGCAGTGAAAAGTGTAATTATTATTCTAGTACGTGGCATTTGGCAATGGCTTTAAACTGAAAGAGGGGAGATGGAGAAGAACTTTGGTGTGAGGGTGGTGAGAGCCTGGCCCAGGTTGCCCCGAGGAGCTGTGGCTGCCCCATCCCTGGAGGGGTTCAAGGGAGGTTGGAGGAGGCTTGGAGCAACCTGGTGTGGTGGGAGGTGTCATAAAGCAATTTGGGTTTTTTTGTCAAACATAACAAATAAAAGGCTGTTTTGTAATGTCTGAAGGATATCTAAGGTAACTGTGTACATTATTTGACTATTATGCTCCTGCTCACAGCCATCATCTCCTGCTAGATCCCGCTTCAGAGCACTCACTGACAGGATTTCAGACTCCAAAGCTGACAGTAAGCAGTAAGCGCTTACCTCGTTAGCTTTACAAGGCAATGTCTCTGCCTTCTATTTATCTTCAAAGACCTGTCACACCTCAGAACCAATAAAGGAAGAAAAAGTGACCTTTTTTTTTTTTTTTTTGCTTTCCACAAACCTGGGATTTACCTTTGGTCCAGGAAGGCCAACTCCTATCGATCCCTTTGGGCCAGGAAAACCTTGATTTCCTTTTTCTCCCTGAGGAGAATATGGAAAGTAATTTTAAATGAAAATCAAAGCACAATCTATGTTGTACCTATTCACTTTATAACGTTGTGCATCACAGAGAAAGTCTGATATTTGTAATACACAATGAAGCACGAATTTTTCAAGCCAGCAGTGGCAGAAATAAGCAGCTGGATAAGATTCAGAACACACACAAAGCCTTTATAATGTATAAAACGAAGAATTTATTTCTCATTAATGAAATATTGCCATTTCACTGAAACAGATGAGACAGAAGTAACCCCTCCGAGGCTCAGAAGGTTATCCATCCTGTCTCCATGAGGTCCAGCACAAAGGTTCTCTAGAAACATCCCCCAGGGTTGACTGAGTTTTTCAGATCTTCAGTAAATGAAATAACATCTCTGTTTTTCACAACGTGGAGAGCAGAGAGAGCTTTTGGGGGACTGGAAGGGGCTCTAAGGTCTCCATGGAACCTCCTGTTCTCCAGGCTGAAACCCCCAACTCTCTGCCCTTGAACCCCTCCAGGGATGGGGCAGCCATAGCTTCTCTGGGCCAGGGCAGAGGGTTGGAACTTGATGACCTTCTAAGGTCCCCTCCAGCCCAAACCATTCTGTGATTCTATGATTCTAAGTTGAAGTTATGAGTAAAAACCAGTTTAAGAATATATGGGAGACAGGCTGATTTCTTTTAGATTCCTAGAGGTGTTCTTTGACTTATTTTGTCATGGAAGGTATCTGCTACTGTCCTTTACAGGGGCATCCAGGGAAAGCCCTGGATGTTTTCTTTGGAGCATCCTTCAATTCTAAGTAAATCAGTAAGATGTGGCAGAGATGAGACTAATTTTCCAGGTGAAATGTATTTACAGTGACAAGAATAACAGGAGACCAATCAGTGCCAGCAACACTGACAACACAACAGTTAAGTATTACAAACCTTATGAAGAAGAAACTTAAATACACACTGAATATTTGCAGGAGTTCACTGACTCAGTGGCTAAGAGAAAAACCAGCAGTGAATCTCCTTAAGAGACAGTTTTGAGAGGAAACTGGAGAGATCCCCCACTAAATGGGATTACCTTGCTTCCCTGAATGCTGTCGCCAGGGGGGCCAGGGGGGCCAGGCAAGCCTTTCTGTCCCATAACACCCTGAAATAGTCAGTGGGGCAAAAAAAAAGAGGAGAATTAGGAGGTAAACTCTACTCCTGGTAATAAACTGTTGTATAAAGATAGTTTTTGTTGGTTTCTACAAGGGAAAAACTGGAGAAAATAGCAAACTCTATTTATACGACAGCTTTGTGCAATCACTCCACACCAGGGCAACAACAGCAGAGGCACAAAGGACCAGAGCAATAAAACCCTTTGATTGCATCAAAATTAAAGGTTTTTATTTCCTTTTTTTTCTCTTTTTTTTTTTCTTTTATTTATTCTCAGTTGAAAAAATTAGCTTTTGAAGTTTGACCAAACTTCATATGAGTTTCTGTAGGGTTCAGGTTGGATTTGAGCTGGCTGCCTCCTAACAGACAATCACCGTGCTCCAGTGCAGTGACTGGCAGTCAGTCACTAAACTTTGCATACATCAAATATTTAGGCAGAAGAACAACCAAACTGGATCACCATTAGACAGAAATATATAGCTCTGAATATTTAACTTCTACATATCAGCAATGTTTGACAGATCATCGTTCCTAGCCATGTAGACAAAAAAAAATTGCCACAAACTTTGTCAGAATCTCTTGTGAAAAACACACGATTTCAGCTATATATTTCTGAGCAGGGACTGACACAAAGCGGTGTGCTAAACAGCTCATCTCAAGGATTCTCCTCATTATATCAAAATAATTGATGGGTATGTCTCTAATAAAGAAGCCCAGGCATGCACTGAATTTCTTTTCTCAGCAGTATGTCTTTTTGGAATTATAAATCACTTCAGCGGAGGGAGGAAAATATTGCCCCCGTTCTGGATACTGCATACTGGATTCACTTCTTGTTTTCACCTTTATTTTCTAATGGTTTTACTAATGAAATTGATTAGATTCAATTCTCTTGAGCAAAACTTGAAAACCTAAAACTCAGACTCAACATGTTTTCCATCACAAAGGGATCTCTTGGAAAGAGAACAGCTGCAGACAGAAGAAATGCATCATTTAACTCATTGATCAGCCTGAGAGTTCTGCTTGATTTCCAGCTGTAATCTCAGAAAGTTTAGATGCAAATACGATTTTCATCCTAATTTTTCCTCCCTAATCCAGTTGGCAGAAGCACATGATCAGTGCCTGTGTTTTTACGCTTGATTTCTCCTGCAGTTGCATGGATATAAATGGTGGAAGAAGGTATTTTGGTGTCTGAGAGACCAGCCAGGGTCACAAAAGAGCACAAAAGCTTCAATATGATAGAGGTACCAACCTTGGGACCAACTGTCCCGATTCCCCGTGGCCCCGGCAGCCCAGGATACCCTCTTATCCCACGGTCTCCCTGGAAACAGTCACAGAAATGTCAGTTAATCACCTATTTACTGCTACATCTTCCATCTGCATACAAAACAGTCCCCAACTACTGAGTTTATAAAGCAAACCAAACGAATGTTCTGCGCATAAACAGTTGCTTTAAAGATAGACACTAAAGAACACCCCAAATGCAGGCACGTGCCTTATTTAAACTCTGGGGGAAGAATATACTCCCCACGTGATGCTCCATGATCAAAATCATCAACAAAGTAAGGAGTCTAATTTGCAAACTTATTAGCTACAGAAGAAAAAGGAAAGCAAACTCATTCAGCACCCAAGGCCAGGCTGGATGGGGCTTGGAGCAACCTGCCCTGGTGGGAGGTGTCCCTGCCCAGGGCAGGGGGTTGGAACTGGGTGGGCTTTAAGGTCCCTTCCAACCCCAAACCCTTCTGTGATTCCATGAAAAAGGAAAGGAAACGGATTTGGAAATAACACCAGTTTTCCATCAGGTTCTTCAGGGGTTTGGCAGGATGGGCAAGGAGCTGGCCGTGGGACTTGGCAGGGATCCTGCCCGTTGCTGACACCACATTTGTTCTGAAGCTCAGAGACATTTAATTTCCAGAACTGTCAAACAAATGTATTTCTGAGAAGTCAATGAAACTCACCAGCATTGACACAGAGGAACAAAAAGAACAGCCCTTATTTCTTTTTCTAGAAAGCTGTCATGCCTATATGTTTAGCTTGATTTTAAAGAAAAGAGGTTTAAGTGATGCCCTCCCTGTGGTTCTGCTTGTCTGTGCCAGCCCTCTTTTTTCTCCTGGTATGTTTTGAACTCATTTCAGCCAAATTCACGCTTTTAGCCCAGGAAAAAGCCCCAGAGTGGGTGTTTATTCCTTAAGCAGGAGGGAAACAGAGGGGCAGCAAGCGGGGGAGTGGGGGTAACGCTGTGCCCAGGGTAGGAGGAAAGACCTAAGGGACAAGTTTTTTTCCCCCTAGTCCATAATTGTACAAATGAGGGAACATTCAGCACACGAGCACTAGAAAACTACCATCAGTTTGAAAAGATGAGAAGAAATCTGTAACCAATAAAGGCAGAAAATTCTGCATGGGGTTTAGGAAATGCCCCTAAAACTCCGCCTGGGCAGGCAAGTGCAAGATAGCCCGGTGATTATCAACAACACAGCCAAGAAGAAGCTGTGTTTCTTGAAAAAAATATAATAAATTGATGATAAAACCTCTTGGTTGCCCTCGGTTTTGCACTGGGAAGAGCTGCAGGAGCGGCTGTGCCTGCAGAGGGAGCATTCCAACCGGGAGAGAGCTGTGAGCAGGAACCACACAAACCCCAGATGACGCTGGAGCTGCGCTGGGTGAGAAGGAACACCACCTCCAAAAGAGAGGGGGGAAAGAAAAAAAAAGGAAACAAAAGTACAGAATCTTTTATTGGCTCTCTTTACTCTCCAGGAGGAAGGTGTGCAGTCTTTAGAACAACAGCTCTTAGGTGAAATGCCCAAGGTTAGGTCTCTAGCGGGAGATCACTCCAATCTGTGGGTTTTCCACACACTTTTGATACTCTCATGCTGAGTCCCGACATCTGTGTTATTTATATCAGTAGGTTTGGGCCCAAACTCAGGTTTGATGGATTTGGAGCGGTGGGAACTTTGAATTTAGAGGCTGAGGCTCCAGTCAGGACATGGGCACGGTACACAGATGCTCTCAGCTTTAAATTAGTGTGTCCAGCTGATTGGGGTACGCTGACTGCCATGCTCAGCTGGGAGGAAACAGCCTCCTCAGGCTTGATCAGACCAGGGAATTTGTTGTTTTCACCTCGTCTGGTTTGGAAAAGGGAACTAAACGAGAGAGCTGCTCTTTATAGTAGTGCTCTTCTGGAGATGACCTGAGGCTTTTACACCACACCTTCCCCTGCAAAGGGCCAAGATATCCAAGGGCAGCACCCTTCAATTTTTTGCCTTTTATTTTATAGCTAAAATTTTGAAAAGCAAACAAACTCTTACAGATTATAATCTTAAATAGTTAAAGATTGCAGTACTTAGAAATGTGCTTGGTGCTGGGAAACACCCCTCCGCAGTGGGATGAATGGCAGCTATCCCTCACCTTTTAAAATTCCTCCTGCATTTCCTTACGAGCTTGAGGTTCTCATATTACTAGGAAATACTGAGTCTAGGCAAACGTAGTCATCTTCCTGCTTAGTCTCACCTATTAGCAAAGGAATAATTATTCCTCAGCACCCCCAGGAACCATAAGACGAGCTCAAGCTCTTTGTAGAACTCTTCATGAGCAGTTGTGCAGCCAAGGCTTTCGCTGCCCAAGATTCTCTCTGAAACCCACCAGAGGCACTGATATGCAGCCAAAGCTTTCCATTAAAAGGGTTTTTGGTTTTTTTTGAGGAGATCCTGGGCTGCTGTGGCTTGTGAAAGAGCCTGTAAGCTGCTGGGACAGAAGATGAATGAGAGGTCATCAAACAAGTAAACGATTCCTTCTGGTCCAATATCAACAGACCAAGAACCTGCTCGTGGGGTGACCTGCACCCATCTGCCTCCTTCCTCCCACAGGTAACACATTTTTAGGCAGGGTCGTTGCAGGTGAAGGATTGAATTTTACCCTCACGTGCTTAGTTAATACCAGATGTCTCCCTGAAAAGCTCTTTTGTAGAGCTTTAGAGTTATCCTCAAACTTTCTGGAATTCTTAGCTTAGAGAAAAAGCCTTTTTTTTTTTTTTTTTTTTTCCTTTTTGAGTTGTGAAGGGGAACAGTTTTTTTTTTTTTTTTTTTTAAGGTGTGCAACTAAACTGTCCTCCAGGGAATTCACTTCAAGAAGGATTAGAGCTGTTCTTTGATGAGGTCTAATTTATTTCCTGTACTGTGCTTGTATACAAGCTTGTCACCAGCAGCAAAACAGCCAGCTAGAAAAACACCACTGAGGCGAGAAATAAAAAGCTGAGTCAGGACAGTGTAAAGTCTGGGATTCCAGCCTCTGTTCTGTATAATTTTTTAGAGAAAACTCATTCAATGGCCTAATAGTCACCTGAAAAATAAATATTGGCTTCCAAATATATATATCCCATTTATGAAGAATGTATATTTGATACTAAAACATATAGTAGACACTGCAATACTCTCTTCTACAAGAGCCAGTGGATATAGTGGTATTTGGAGGAAGAACACATTTGAAAAAAAAAGAAAATGCCATTACATCTCCACTTCCCACATTTCAGTTCAAACAGCAGCCCAAGCTGCAGCAGTTATTTATATTGCAGCTGGATCCAGCCCAAATGCTGGTGCACGAGGGACTACACTGGGGGTTTTAATGATCCTCCTGCTCTCCCCCTCACTTGCTTCATTTCTTGCTCTTGACTGTCCGTAGCCCACCTCCTGGTTGGCAACGGGGCTTCCTGAATTTTATTTTTTTTAATTTTATTCTCTTCTGACATGATGTGCTTCTGTTTTATGCAGGGTGCTGCCAGGACTGAAGGCGTCCCACACGTTCCAGCTCTGTTTTCCTGTGAATGTGACCTCTGCTACACCGAATTCCTAACGGAGCAGCCTGCACACATGTGAGCCATTTCGGAAAGTGGGGAGAACAGAGCTCTGATTCAGCCAAGGGGAACATTCCCACATAATGACACTCCAAGGAATTTGGAATTAACTGGTGTGTAAGTTTATGAGTCTCTTTTATCAAATAAATGTCCTTCTTTCACACGCAGTACGATGGTTGCTGTTCTTACACTCATTTTTTTATGTGGAAGGGATGAGAGGTAGCCAGTGCACTTATATTTTACCCGAAAAACCAGATGACTGCCCAATTTATGGACTAAGTTCTGGGGGAATTCCTGCAACTCAACTTTCAATTCTTGTAACCTCTGCTACCGGGAAGTCACAGAGAGACAAAGGTTTCAAACCTTCGTATAAACAAACAGGAGTAAAAATAAATCGCGGAGGGAGAAGAGATGCTCATAAACTTCATTTCTTTTGTTGTTGTTGTTGTTGCCTTTTTTTTTTTTCCCCAGTGTGCTCTGCACCCTAACTCTGTGTGGCTGCAAAGAACTAAATCCCAGAGGTGACAATCTGTCCAGACAACGTGTGTTTTGTCACACCCTGCAGAAGCTGCAGCTGCTCACATTTTCTACAGGCAACACGCAATTCCCCCCGTAGGGCTAACTAGATGCATCATAAAAAAGAATTAAAAAAGAGGGAAAAAACCCCAACTTACCTGTTTTAAAGTAAAAACCACAAATGACATTCGTATCAGATGTTTTTAGCTCTTGATTTTTCTAACTTTCTGACAGAGCCCATGATCAAACACTCCTCTGAGCAGCCAGGGTCACACCGCAACAGTCAAACCTCAGGGTCCCCACAGAACTTTCCACACCCAATTTGCAGTGGGT
The DNA here is from genome assembly GCA_013400375.1 of Thinocorus orbignyianus. NCBI lineage: Eukaryota > Metazoa > Chordata > Aves > Ciconiiformes > Thinocoridae > Thinocorus > Thinocorus orbignyianus. The sequence continues at coordinate 250,511 of VXBW01004233.1, forward strand.
GTGATTAGCCCTGGTTGTGTCTTGTTACTTGCAAAGACAGAGGCTCCACGGGACTCTCTGTAACACAAAAAGATGCCACTTCCCCATAACCCATGGGGATAGGGTGCATTCTGAACCCACCCCACAGCTGGCTGCTACGAGCAGAAACCTCCAGAGGGTCTGCTCATAGCGGGCTCTTGCTCCTTGGTCTCCCAAAACCGTGTCAGGCCCTATTTCAGGTTCTATTAACCTGGAAACACTACTGTTTTTCCACAATTTGGTTCTTAGAATCAAGCCACCTTATTCTGACAGGTTTTGTGACAATGGAGGCCACTTGATAGAAATGAGGAAGATGCTTTTCGTTTACGTGACAGCCCTGATCTGACCTGAAATTGCCAAAAGACAAGAGAACAGCAGGGAAAAAAAAATAAATAATAAAAAAAAAAAATCTATCAGTTTGCCTTTGCCTTACCTTTTGCCAGCTTCTTTATAACCAACGCATTTAGATGTGAGTTTCTGCTACTAGATATTCCATTCTACTGCTTCCTGCTGTGAGTAAATACTATTAAATTATAAAAGCCTCACCTCTTGGTCCCCAGCTGTTCCACTTTGGCTCAGTCAAATTCAGGCTGAAGGCCAAATTTACTGTTAATTGGTAATGCTCAACTGAAAACACAGATCATGTTCCTCCACAAAAAAGTATCACCAATAAGTCTCCTTCACTAGTACTGCAGCCCACAGGTCTGGAGGGATTGAAGAATTGCGTCTCCCAGCAACTCCATGAATTCATAATTACAGGAACAAAAGTGTTGTGACCCACTTTTGGATCTCTCACCTCAGCCAGGCCCTACGGCTGTCCTCCCTACATTTCTGTGTACCTTGTACATTTGTGATGCTTTTCAGAAACACAACCACAAATATTGATTTTTAAAAATCCAGTTGGGAGAAATTTCACTGCCATTATTCTAGTGTTTTCCTTTCACTTAAAAAAAAAAAACCCAAACAATCTTTTATTTCCATTTTGGATTTTCCTCAGATTTCTTTATATTAAACCCCCACATTCCCACTGAAATTCTGATTTTATATTTTTGGGGTTTGTAACCTTTTAACTGTGCCATCACAGTGGGAGATCATTTTATCTGATTATCTGACATGACCTTCCAGTTCCTCTCCTTGGGGAAACACTGCTTTCCAGAATTATACTTTTAGGATGCAAGAGGGAATTCCAGACACAAAAATGTCCCTGGGCATTCTGTAGTTTCTATGTTACATTTTTATCAAGGTCTGCCTTTCTGATTTCATACAAGATTCTAGAGTTTTAATGAAATGCTATTCTGTAGGACCAAGACAAATCTCTTATAAAACTGTTATAATAGTCTGATCTCTCTATTTGGAAAAGATACAATGTCATATAAAAAAATAACCCCACCTAATTAGTTCAGCCACATGTTTTTTCTATAAGGAAGTCTACACCGAATAACATCATTGAAATGACTTCTAGTTCTTTAGCAGTTTGTGTCCTGGGCCAGACCTGGCATTGGATTATATGAAATCTCTGGATTGGTAAACACTTGTTCAGAACAGGAGCATGAAGTCAGGTTTCCCAGATCCCATTCCATGGTCATTCTAAGGTCAGGTCACTCTAAGGATCAGTTTTTCATTTGAGTTCCTTCAGTTTTCCCTTTACTGTGGATATCTTTCTAAGAGGTTATTGTTGTTTATTTTAAAATGGGAATTCTCACGTTCTGGGAACTAAAGTTGAAAGTTTCTTCTGTTTGGGAAAAAAAACTTGTTTGGGCAATATTTATTTTACTTTCTCCTCTAACAGGCTGCCTGGTTTCCATTTCACATTTGTAACGAGGAAATCATTATTAAAACCACTCTGCAGGACATCTTAAAGCATTTTCTTGTATGATTTTAGTCTTAGGTCTTTTTTTCCCCAACTTTTTGTAATATAGTAGTTACAATGTGAGTTTTTATATCAATTAAATGCTGCTCAGAACTTAGTAACACTAGAGTTATTCTGTGTTTTGTGAAAAATACTTGGAAGTGTTTCAGTGTTATATTTCTAATCCCTTTACCACTTTTGTTTTGGTTTTATTTTTGCTGCTGAGTTGTGCCTCTAAACTGATATTAAGTTTAGATGGATGTTTACAGTCTTCTCTTTCCCTGTTTCTAGGAATTTTAAAAATATCTCACTAGTTCCCCGTAACCAACATTCCCCCTGACTTCTCTGGGGGAGAAGCCTTCTGTAGGAGAAAGGAAGTGCACAATTATTAGGTCTGTGTTGGATTCTGACTTCCACGTGGAAACTCCAGCATCTAGAAACACTCTGGGTCTCTGAATGTACAGAAAACCTGCAGATTTGCACCCACTCCAGGGACAGAGCAAGAGTTGTTTTGTTACTTGTTATGGCAGAAAAAGTCTCTCACAAGCTTTTCTTCTAACTGAAATGGGAAGGGGGAGATGAGATGGCAGTGCTTTGTCATACATACATGCCACTCAAATCTGATTTCTCTTTCCTACTAGTCAGACACATGTCCTACCATTGCACAAGTACCTTTGGTCCAGCATCTCCCACACCTCTCGGCCCTGCTGGTCCTGGGGGTCCTGCTGGTCCTGGGGGTCCCTGGTAAAGCAGAGGAATAAAGCGTGTCAGTGGTTGTCCTAGAGTGCTTGTGTTCTTCAAAGAACAGAATTTAAGCAATAGCTACTGATCTCTTTGGTTTTGCTGTGCTTTGTCCAATTCGTCACATTTCTGGTACGTACCAAGCAACAGAAAAGTACTTCAAAATATTTAAAATAGCTAAAGCATGGAAGAGAAGACTAATTGCACTCAGGTGAGTAATTAAATATTGAGTTGTCACACAGTAATTCATTCTTTTTTTTTCTGGTAGAACACCAAGTACAGAATTAGAGCTGTACTTACAGCTTCACCTTTGTGGCCATCGCCTTTTGCTCCACGGGATCCAGGTGGCCCAGGTAGTCCCCGGTCACCCTGAAGACAAAACAGTAAATCAGGCTTTGTGCTGGTAACTTGGTCATCATGATGTTAACAAAGATGTAAGGAAACCATTTAATATCCTCTTTGAAATACAGGATAGCTGTTACCAGCCGTTGCAGTCTTTTGGCGTAGCTCAGAAATTTTTTGTGCTTTTTTATCATTGCTTCAGCTGATCCAATTAAGATCTCAGAAGAGCAGGAGCTCTCATTGGGAAATTATTAATTTCTAGATTTGTAGTAGCAGAGAGAAATTGTTAGAACACAGACTTTATCTCCAGTCAGTATAAAGTTAAATTTATTTTTTTAAAAAGTGGAACTTTCATGACTTTGGGGGTAAGTCTTCACATTTGAAGGATGAATTCCGTACAGTGAAGCAAATTTGCACTCTACGAGGGAAAGAAGTAAAAGAAAGAAATAAAACTGGCTCTTAGAAATATATAATCTCTTTTAGTTTAGCCTAAATGCTCTGTATCAGAAGACAGTCACTCCTTCTGTTGACTTTTCCATTGACTCCCCCTAAAGATCTGTGCCTTTGCAAAACCTTAGTGCTTCCTTTCACGGCCAGAAGAGAAGCAAAGAGCAAATCTTTTCCTCTTCTCTCGTTCTGGTGACCATTTTCCTGGCATTTCATGAGAAAAATAACTGGGCTCACAGTAAACTCTTCTTCACAGAACCCAGAAAGAAAACATCTTACTTTGAGGTAGCCCTCACGATACACCACAGTCTGTACTGTAGGTGTTCACACAACAGTGTTGTCCATCAGAAACCCTCATTAAAGCTCGTAGGTGACACATCCACCCCAAGTCCTAATTGTGGTAGGTGTAGGGCTGTAGGTACGCCCTTCACTCAGTCCCACAGAACCAAGAAGTGTGATGGACTCACCCACAGAGTGCTGGAGGGTCAGTTGTGAATATACAGACTGATAACTCCTCTTGACAAAATAACTACATACAAATAGCAAATATTTCCCTGTCTATCCCAGAAAAAATAAATAGCTGGGAAAAAAGAAACTACAAGTGACTGACAACTGCTCTTTCATCAGTGTGTTGTGCCTGGAAATTTCTGCCAGACCACATAAAGCTTCAAGAAGCCAGGAATGGAGCCCTGATAGCAGCTCAGATCTCAGCGGAGGGGCTGTCTGAATACAGTGCTCATGACTGGAGAAAGAAAAACAACTCATATTCTAGTTAGACATCCAACAAAAACAGATTCTGGGTCCAAATTTCCTGTCCCACACCTCAGACAGGAGAAATCACAATCTTCTTGACCAATTTAGCCTTGTCAAGGTGAAATGAAAGAGTTGCTTTGGCTCTCCTAAAGATATATATCACAGCTCTAGGTTAGGAGGTAAGTGAATGAAGAAAGACGAGTGGACTCAATGTTTTGGTTGAGATGAAATCCCAAAACCACTTCAAGATGGAATTTGGGATAGGGATGCAAGCGTGCCTTATGACTACAGAAAATTGTACGTGGTAGGATACTCCGGTAACTCATTTCTCCTACTCTTCAGTCCAAAGGGATAGTTTTGGAAGTTTAAG
>VXBW01004233.1:255068-293310 GCA_013400375.1 Thinocorus orbignyianus
TTTTAAGTCTTTTTCACTGGAAGACTTTAAACACAACCTGACCACCAGGTTCAAACTGCATCAGCCCTGGAAGATGTTTCTTCACATTTCCTAATTTTCAAATGCTGGAATTCTGATCCAGTTCTGTGAAAATTTAATAGACAAGTGTGCTTCTAGTTCATAAATAGCTTTAAAATGAAAAGCCAATTTTATTTCTTCCTCATTCTTAATGGCCATAGCTCCGTTCTTAAATTGTGGATAAAATGAGAAATGTTTTAGAACTTCTTCTTTTTTTTTTTTTTNTTTTTAACAAGAAAGGAAACCATGGATCATGACTTCATCTCTGTTTTTACTCCTAATTCCACTACAGTAAGAAACAGCCAAACAGATGTTTTGTTTAATCTCAGCAGACCACTGTAAATACCAAATGCATGTTAACACGTTCTCTTCTGTAAGAACTGGGGTTTTGTCAAGTGGCTGGGTTTGCCGTTAGCAGCACAGGCATAAATCTACTTAAGTCAAACCTACAGCCACATATGCTCTAAGAAACAGTTCTCTAGCCCAGATTATTTAGTTCCAAATTCTTTTGATAGCTGCATCAAAAATACACAAGGGATTACTACTTCCAACAGCTCTGTGGGGTCTGGAAAAGACAATCACAGCGACTCACTCTAAGTCACTGCACTGGCCACAAGGCAAGCGACACGGATGTAACAGACAGCACCCTGAATTAATTCAGCCACTTTGCCAACCTTCCCAGGGCAGTTTTTTAAAGGCATTTTCTGAAGCAGTAATACAGAGAAGCTTCTACAGTCTTCCAAAGTGAAAAAAAAACAAAACAAAAACCCCCCAAAAGAAAGAAAAAGACATATGGAATATAAGCATAAATCTTGTGTCCATGGCCATTGTTAAGAAAAAAAAACAACTGCCACAATCAAAATGTAAAGGATTAAGCATACAGCTAGACCATTAATTAATATTCATCACTTCTTTGTATAAGAAAAACAGACTGCAGTAGCATTCTAGATTATAGACAAAGTAAATAAATTTAGAGGTTTTCAAAATCCCAAAATACAAGCTACTGAACACGTGTGGATAGGTGTGCTCTCCAGCATCCTCTGGTAGAGGTCTGTCAAGCCAGGAATAAAGCATTACTGATATTCCCAAGATGTTATCACATAAAAGTTACTGCATTCCATTGCTTTACTTCGAACTACGTTGCATTAGACACACAGAAACTAACTGGTCTCTGAATTTGGGTCTATTACTATATTCCCAAGTAAAACAGTGAAATTGAGTGGAACAGCTGACGTGCAGACACAGTAAATGTGGGGAGGGGAAAAAAAAAAAAATAAGGGTTTTACAAAGAAGGTTCCTGATTTGAGTCTGGAAAGGAGATCACAAGAATTTTACCTTTCCCAACCACTGAAGGAAATCTGCTTGAACCATTCCTGTATTACAAGTGTCAGGAGGCTTATAGAAAGTTTCAACCCAGATGGTGACTGGTAGAAGCTCAATAGGATTATCATAAAATGCATGAGAAGGGAGGAGGCGAGAGCTGCAAAGTAAAAGGAAATATATCCAGTCCTGGCAGCAGAGAACACGGGATCTGTTCTAGGGACTGTGCTTTTCAGCTTGTCCTCAAACAAAGTGGAAAGGTGAGGGGCACTGTTTTCTAGACACCACATTATCCTGATTAGGTAAATGAAAGGCAATTCCCCAGAACTGGGGAAAACCCCTACTGAAAAGGTTTGAGTAATTTGGTGATAAAATATCAGGCAAAATTCCATGCTGACAACTGGAGTGCATTATTATGCAAGGAGGAAAAGCAGGCATAACTTTAAGTAACTCACAATCATCCTGAACTAGTCTTACCACTTAAGACAGAAGAGAGAGAACCATCCTTTGAAAAGGCCACTTCACTCTTCAGCAGCCATTAAAAACCGTAAATTTCATCCTTTGCAAATTAATATATTTCCTTTTCCTCTAACATATTTCCCACTGGCAATTTTAAAAATTCTTTATTTTGGGTCTGTCTTACATTTCGGAATGTGCAAGGTTGGTAACACTGAAACACCACCATTAAAATAACAAATACCTTTCAGCTTACAGTTGGTGAAGAGCATTTTGCCCATCCAGAGATATAAAAGACCACATGAGATAATGAGAGATGGAGATGAACTGGAAGAGCCACTTCCCTACCAAAGCCTTCCTGACGGAAGTTTGCAGGGTGACGTACACTGGACTAGTTATTTAACCTATTTTGTGTTTCTTCTTTGAAAAGATAGTAAGTTTATTTTTAAAAATAGAAAGAGTTTTGCATATATCTCACGTTCCTTTATTTTCCACCTTCTGTCTAAAAACTCTTACCGTTGGTCCCATTATTGAATTTCCAGGAAGTCCATCATCTCCTGGTGGCCCCTTGGGTCCTGGATCCCCCTTATCAAAAAGAAACAAATCCAAAAAAAGTATTCATAGGAAAACATGAAGAGAGACTGGTGGAGTGAAAACCTTTCATCATACAAGTTGTGCCTTATAGCACGCCACCTATATTTTCCTGACAAAGTTTGGCACATTATTATGGTTTTAAACCAATTTAAGAGAGAGGAGCACCCCACAACCTTCTCCTTTTTTTCTTTCTTCTCTGTGGTTGCATTTCTGCTCCAAGTGTACCCTGAACTTCTTGGCTTCCCTTCTTCAAGCAAGTCCAAACTACATCCTTGCCCTCCGTGACATCCTGTTGCCAGGCTGATGAGCACCTCATGTGTGCAACACAGGCACATACATTTTTAAGGAAGAAAGAAAATGGGGATGAAATTACTTCAGAGTGATAAGATGAAGATTGGTGGTTTCTCTACCCTGAAAACGATCACCACAGCTGAAAAGCATCAATTAAAGTGGAACTGATGTATTAAAAAAAACAGTAACTATTTATTTTGGAAAGAAAAATGGGGTGGTAGTGAATTTTCAAATGTTTGTAAGACCTTGACACTTAGCTCTGCTGTTGCTAAATCTGCTTATTCTACTCAGCAGAACAAGTCCCACTCATTTCAGGTACATTTTTCCCCGTACAGAAAATGAGATGAATGTAGCTCCAGTCCTCTCATACATGACATTTCATTTAAAGTAGTACCCACAGGCCAGTTGGTCACTTGGAAATGACATACAAACACTCACCTCCAAAAAACCATCTAATTCAGCATGTAACTCCCTAGAACAACACATTTTCCTGCCACATTCAAGAAACCCTTAGTCCAAGAAACAAAATACACAGTAAATTTAAAAAAAAACAATAAAACAAAGCAAAAAAACCCCCAATTCAGTACTTCTCAGTCCTTATTTCTAAAATTCAGCCATCTTTGTTACTACAACAAGGAATTTCAACTTCTTAAACTTCTATTCTTTTAATTTGGACAGAAATGTGCACTGGAAATTTCCCAGTCTCTGGTCTCCGGCAAACACAGATCAGATCATAACCTTTGGTCCAGCAGGTCCCTGAATCGATGGCCCAGCGACACCAGGGGGTCCTCTCTCTCCTGGTTCTCCCTGTTACAAAGAGAGATCATTTAAATGGATTAAAATTATTTAAATGGACAGTTTTATTTTCTGCACAAGTAGAAAAATGCTTTTTCAACCCTTATATAAAACAAAAAAAAAATCTACAAAAATATTTATAGTATATACTATATATACTTAGTTGTTGATGCCCCATCCCTGGAAGTGTTTAAGGCCAGGCTGGATGGGGCTTGGAGCAACCTGCTCTAGGGAGAGGTGTCCCTGCCCATGGCAGGGGGGTTGGAACTTGATGATCTCTAAGGTCCCTTCCAACTCTAACCATTCTATGATTCTATGATATCTACAAAATAGGCAATATTGGGGAAAAAACATAAATCAACATAATGTTCTTGTGAAGACTTGTCCAAATTTTATGTTTTAAATAACTATTGGTTGAACCATGTATTTGATTTTTTAAATTTAAGTAATTTTTTGTGTCTAGTTGATGAAGTCAATGGAACAATTCCCTTATCAGCCAGAGCAACACTTACTCACAAAATATTCTAATGGAAAGTTAACGTTTCACAGTAAAAACCTGCAAAATGCTCGTGGTTAGAATCACTTGGACAACTTTAATTTTGCTTCTTGGTGCTCACACATAACTGTAAGGTCTATAATTATCTGTTTACCTGTTCTTTTTCTCCTTGGCACTGTCATTCAGGACAAAGGAAACATTTCTACTTTTCCTGTTAAGTCTCCAAGCATCAGATGCTTGAGATGTGTGTACATCACAAAAAAATTCCACAGATTCTTTTAGAAAATACAAAGTGAAGGGTTACCCTGGAGGAAGCAGCTTACTTTAGGTCCAGCTGGGCCTTGGACTCCTTTATAACCAACAGGTCCTTGGGATCCTTTTTCTCCAGGGTCACCCTGATGAAAACAAACATCTTTTTTTATTTTTATTTTTTAAATCACAGCAAAGATTGGTACATAACTGAGAGATAAGCAAACAGCTAAAACCATGAGGATAACGACGTCCATCATTAGAAAGGTGTTTAGGTGCTTCACTCCAACTGAAATCCCACTCAGTTCCAGAATCTGCCCCAAATGTCCTAAATTTAACCAGGACCATAAGAGCTGTCTGGCTGCTTACATCTTTCCAGGCTTTTAATTTAGTATTTAGGTATCTAACCAGTCACCTAATTTCTCTTAGCTCCTTCTCTCTCCCTGTCAGCACACTGAAACAATTTGCCTCCTCCCAGATTTAATGAAAACTCTGTGCTGAGCTTCTAGGAAATCTCTTCTGCCCAATTAACTTTAGGGTCTGTGTTTACAGCCTGATTTTGCTGCACTTGTTTGGGCTGAGGAACACATCGCTCTCTCTTAAACCCTTTTAAAACATCAGCTAAAATAGAGCTGCTACTTAAGGTATCAGGAATGAAAAAACAGGCCAGAATCTAAACTCTTGTAAAAATTTGCAGTATTTCTGGAGTGTTCATGTCAAGTCATACCTTTTGGCCCACGTCTCCTTTGCCAGGGGGTCCTTCCAGGCCTCTGGGACCTTGATCTCCTTTTTCTCCCTGACAGAGATTAGATGGTTGATTAATTTTCCTTTAAATTTCATGCAATTTCTAATTGTATTGAATCAGTACACCTATGAGGAACAACGCCTGCATAAACAAGTTTCCCTAAAATGTCAGTAAATATCTGTTGGGATTTTTTCCAGCAACAAAAATGCAGTACCCTTCCACCCTCCTGTGCTTATATTCCTTGTTTTCCCAGACCTTATTAATGTTTATAAGCATCTGAAGGAGGATGGAGTTGGATTCTTTTCAGTGGTTCCCAAAGACAGGAGAAGGGGCAATGGGCACAAGCTGGAACACGGGAAGTTCCATTTAACTTGACATCTAAATTTGACTATTTTGGGCACTCTGCTTTGCAACCCCTCTAAACTCCTTCCCACCATTTTTGGAATTTCTGCATCTTTTTTCCCCAACGTGGCAGAGTTTCTCTTCAAACCTTGGAAACTAGTAGGCCTTGTTTCAGCCTGGTAGGTGCCCAAAGCCACATCAATTTGGGCACAACTTCTTGGTGTCAGGAAAAATCCAAACAGGCTGTAAGGAACAGGCTACAGACATGGGACAGCTGTTCTCCAAGAAGCTGATGGAATTTCGGAGTAGTCAATAGCCCACAGAAGGCAGAGCAGCTAAAGCAGATGCAGATTCAGATTTATTGATCATAAAGTTTGTTGGAAACATCTCAAGGAGGAACTCCTTGCCTTCACACACCAGCAAATAATGGTTTGTTCTTCTTTTGTCTACACCTTTTAGACACAGTAAAACACATTTTCTTACCTTTTTCCCTGACTTCCCAGGATCTCCCTGCACCCCTCTCTCTCCTGGGAGTCCTGACAGACCTACATCTCCCTTTAAGAAGAATAAATAATTATATCTGCATACTTCCAATACATTTTTTTTTAAGTTATGTAAAATGGATCTAACAGTGTGTTAAAATATTAATCAATTATATACAATATTTTTGCTCAAATAAAGGTTGTTATTCCTGGTAAGTAAAATATTCTGTAGAGCCAGTAACTTTTTCTACTCGTACAACCTAAAATAAGTACATCACCTCACCCAAGATTTTAGATGCCCAACTTAAATCATTAAGGACATGGTGCACAGTCTTTAAAACACCACCTGAAGTCCAAGTTTTAAGTGTTTAACAACTCTTCTAACGTGTGGGCACTATGACCATCACTGTCACACAGACTAGGGTTGGGTTTTTTCCCCAAATCACTGCAGAAGAACAAGGCAGTCAGGTTCCCAACAGGTCTTGGAAACCCCTCACCAGCTCAGAAAAGATGGGGGAAAACTTTATTCCAGTTCTGGCTGCAGGAGTGATTTTAGGAGAGAGGGTGGGAGCTCTGGTGCAGCATTTTGAATCTAAAGGCAAAAACTGAGACGTGAAATGAACACCTGCCACTGAAATTCCTTCTTATTTTGATAGTAGTTAATTTATACCAAAACCCATGCTAGTTAGTGAAATAACTAGAAGACCCTGTAAGGAGGAGCAGTTAAAAAGAAAAACAGGCTCACTTTAAGTCCTCGCACGCCAATTCCTGGAAGTCCTGGTTCCCCTTTTTGTCCAGGTTCCCCTGGCTGACCCTGGTAACAAAAAAACTTTTGTTTAACAGAGGAAAACGATTTGGCTTCACTCATTGCTTGTGCTATTTCACTGATGGCTTTACACACAGAAATGGACACAGTGATCCTTATGGGTCCCTTCCAACTTGAGATGTTCTGTGATTCTAAGTGGTCACATTTGCAGCCAAGCAGTTTTCAACTGGAAAAGCCTGTTCCTTGAAAAACCCAGTAACTCGTAGGGCTGCATCTGTTTCATTGAACCTTTCAGTTGGCAGAAAGTCTACGTGAATTGTTCCAGCTTTCTCCTTTTTGTTCTAATACATTTTATTTTTTACTTTACACCACTCTATCAAAAATTTCTTTGGTCACTGAATGAAAAGTGAGTTCAATATAAAGAAAAAACACAACTGTTTAAGAGAAAGTTTTACGCTTACAACTCTTCCTTCCAGCAGTTTTAAAACAGTTACAAAAATAGGAATATGGGTTTTTAATTTTGCTTTTTAAAATACTTTTTCACACTAGGAAAACTCTCCTCATAACCAATATGTTTTGCAGCTGCCTGTTTTTCCCTACTTTAATATTAAACATTGCTACTGCAACTGCTACTAACGTGCCAAAGTGATGCCCAGAAGAAAATGATTGTATTTCTTCCATCTTTTGCTACAGAGACTGTTGTCTTCCTTTTGTAAATCAAGGCTAGATGCTGGTGCTTGGGCAGCAGGGATTGTTTACCCCACTTTCCTATTCTCTTCCTACTTTCCCTTCCTCTGTGGTGCAGTGTCAGCCACTAAGCACACTGGAGCTCTTTTTTTCTCTCCTGGTATTTCTGTCTGTGGGTTTGGTTCTTTCTCATGATGACCACGGGAGGCTGAAGGCGTGGTGGGACCAGCCTTGAAGTCTCCAAACCATTGCTGGTTTTCACAGCTGTTTGGTAAAACGCTTTACCTGAACACAATGTGTATGTGGCACCAAACTCCTTTGATATAAACATGCCTGAAAAACACTTTGTTTATAAATTTGTGTTCATTTAGAAACTAAAATCCACCTTGAGAAAGGTTAAGTGCTGTGCCAAGCAGAAGCTGTATGCTCCAGTCAGGGAACAGCTTGAAAACGTGGGTGGTTTTCCCTCAAAGATTCAAAAGTGAATTGTTGTCTCCAATGAAGAGCTACATTTCGTCTCATTAAACACCTGGAAAAGATAAGCTGCTTGGTGTTTCCTTTAAAAAATAATGTCTGAACCATTACCTTTGGACCTGGTAGACCAAAACCTTTAGATCCTTTTGCCCCAGGGTTTCCTTGTGGACCCTGTATACCCTGCAAAATAAATGAGTTAGTGCATTACACTCTTCCACATCTGGAATTCACCATGTGTCCACCTTTCAGCTAACCATGACTTTATCTTATCTTTAAAAGAACACAACTTGCTTGCCTGTCCTCAAGCTTATTCCAGAGATCTTCTCCCAAGAAACCAGTGATGGAACAAGAGGAAATGGCCTCAAGTTGCACCAGGGGAGGTTCAGATTGGATATTACGAACAATTTTTTACAAAGAAAGGCTTCTTAAGGCTTGGAATGGGCTGCCCAGGGAAGTGGTTGAGGCACCATCCCTGGAGGGATCCAAAAGATGAGTTGACATAGTGCTGAGAGACATGGGTTAGTGATGGGTTTTATCAGAGTTAGGTTGTTGGTTGGACTGGGTGATCTGAAAGGTCCCTTCCAACCCAGACAATTCTGTGATTTTAAAAGCCGTGTTCAAGCTTCAAAGGGCTGGAAATTCAGAAGTAGTGGATTCTTATCTTGTGAAACTCTTGCCTATAGCATGTTACTGTCTAAGCAATGCATCTGATTTATCTCCTATGCAAATTATTATGTAGATGAGACCAAATTGCTGATTGCTGGATTCTAAGACCATTCAAATCATCTGGAATCGCATATTTACAATCTCTGCCTACGGATTAGTTTGATACTTCTAAAAGCTAAAAATGACTTTGAGATTTTTCATGTCTTCACATCAAAATTAGAGCTGTATTTGAGCTATTAGAGTAGAAAATGAAAACTACACACAAAAGCTCATTATATACCCAAATGCGTAGTCTTACCTGGCTTCCTGGATTGCCTATTCCTGGTGGTCCTGCTGGGCCCTGTGGTCCTACTTGGCCTTGTTCCCCCTGTACAAAAAGTATTCCCAAGAGCTAAATTGCAATAGCTGATTAAAATATTTAAACTAAATACAGAGCAGCAGTCCCCAAGCTGCATTATTTTGAAGTTTGCTGCTTCTATTTGAGTTAAAAGTGTTTGGAATTCCTGGAAATCTGTCCATGGCAACTGATCTAATAGAATTTGTAGGTAGGAAGGGGTATTATTGTATCTCATTTATAACATAACATGACCACAGCTGTAACTTTATGAAGAGAAGCTTATCTTTACATACTGAGATAAATTTTAAAGATCTTACTGTACAGAAATACAAACATTTTCTTGTACAACACTCAAAGGAAAAACTTGCAAGCCTAAACAGAGCAGCTAGAGAGTATTTTTGAAAAATCTTTGTCACATTGTATTGGAAGAAGTGGCACAGATCCATGAAGGTGTCAAGGATGTGTGACATCAGTCCTCAGAAAACAAAAAAGTAGTTTCACTCATGCTGAAATGGTCCCAAATGCTTACTGTCCTGGCCACCACTGCATTTTGCCTTTACAGACCACACCACCGAGGCTGCTCTGAAGATTCTGGAGAGCCATTTAACTGGACAGTGAGACAAGTAAGTCAAAGTTAAACTTCCCACATGAGTGAAAAACTCCCTGATGACCAAGCTGCCGTCCAACTTTGGATGGGAGCACTGTCCTCTCCTCTCGCTGAAGCTGAGTGTGGGGCAAGGAGGAGAGCAGGAGTCATGGGGACAGGAGGGAAGGAAACCAACAGGGAGTAGGACAAGAGCTATGGCACTAAATCGTAAGAAGGAAGGTCTGGAATCACTACCCCTGCTCTACAGGGCATCTGGGCACGATGCATCATCCACCCTCTGGGGAGGCACAAGATACAGGCTGGAATCTCACCAGGCCCAAGGGAATTAAAATTGTTCAGCATTAAAATAATTCATCATTAACTTAATTATAAATATAATTAACTGTAGATACGATTAGAGAAATGCTCTACTCACCTTGTCACCTTTGATGTGTTGACCTGGCGGACCAGGAGGACCAGCTACACCTTCAGAGCCTTTTTCACCCTAGAAATACATAACAGCTTTGTTAACTACACTTATAAAGAACACCAGCCTAGACAAACTGGTCACAGCAATGTGGATAATTCAGAAAAAAATCATTCCTTCACAAATAAACCAGGCAAATAGCCAATTAACAGTAATAAAAGAAAGTGATTCAGTTACAACTCATAACCTGTTTCATCTGCATTTATTGTGTTGCTGAACACAGGCCTTCAAAAGGAGAAAATTAAATACTAGGGAGAAGGAAACTATATTTTGTAAAATGTGATAACATGCCCAGAACCTGGTGCAAGGACACAACTAACATCTTTTCCATAAAAGGAAGAAAATTCTTCTTTGCTTAGTAGTTCAAGGCTCTAGAGAATCTTGAAGCCACTGAAAAAGAGGGACACGTTTTGATGGGAAGCCCAGTTGTGATTTATTCATAAATCTTTGACTGTTTGTATTTATTTTTAAAAAAAGGAATGTTCACATATATTAACCTATCAAGTGCCCTTAATGAGATAACTGTCCATAGAGACTCATACAAGCCCTTCTTTTAGTTTCCCAAAATGGCAAGACAGAATAAAACCAGTTTCTGAATGTTTTCTTCCAATACAGAACATAAATAGCTAAGTAGCCTTTCAGAAGACAATTTAGCTCGTTAATGCTACCAAAATAAGGTATCTTATTAAACACCTAAATAGGAGAATCATTAACTTACTACTGTTAGAGGGACTGTACAACTTTTTTGTAATTATCTTGGTAGAGTTTCAGAACTTGGAGGGATATTCAGAGAGCACAGTGACTCAGAAGACCAAGATCCATCCGATGACATTTCACACCAGTGGAATGATCAGTGACTTTAAACAACTTAGAGACTACTGCAAAGTTGGCCCATAACGTTAGAAAGAGTCATTTCCATAAAACTACCTTTTGGCCTTGAATGCCCTCTCCTGGTAGACCTTTCTCACCTGGCAGACCATCAGGGCCACGTGGTCCCTGTAAGAAAAGAAATATATATTCAATATATATTCAGACTATATCAGCAATTCCATTCTTTAATGACATTTTGTCTAACTCACTAGCACAGGTTCCTGTAGCTCCTATGGCACTGGTGAGTAAAAATCCTTCTGGAACACCTGTCTGAGACCAGCCAATTAAAATGAAGTGTAAGTAACCCTTAATTAAAAGATTTAGATTAGCTAATGCTGAAGTGGTGTGAATTCCCTAATTAATGTCTAAAGGCCATACCCTTAAAACTCAAATGAACATGTAGGTTAACTCATAATAAACACATTTACCACTGTGAAATTTATTCCCTAGAATTTCGGATAATTTCATGATTTTTGTAATGAAAGTCATTAATTTGAACACAGGGATTTTTCATATAAAATGGCAGGACAAACATACAAAATGAAAGGATGTCAATTTCATTTTAAACAAGTAAGAAATCCTTATTTTTGTAGCACTTTCTATTCTTCCCCAAAATTTAGCTATCTTTCATTATTTAAAGCTAATAAAAATCTTTTAAGGATTATCTTGATTAATAAGCAAAAGGTTTCTACATTTTTTGTGAGAAAAACAGTCTTTCGCAACCACAAAGTGACTTTCAAAAATATTATTAGAATGAATCTTAACACCCATCCACATTCATGGCTCTTTAATTAACAGTCCTCATTGAGATTTTTCATGACATACACAAGAAAACCATAGATCTTATACATTTCAGGAAGAAAGAGCAGCCAGTGAGCGCTAACTCAACGTTAGAAAAAGCTTGCTGTAGCTCTGTAATTCAGAAGAGAAGGATGTAATTAAAGGCAATTTGGGCCTTTGGTTTTGCTGTAATCCAAAACACACCTGGGAGCTGAGGAACATCTCAGCTCTGGGATTTTCACCTCCTTCAAATTTTTAAAGATTATCCTTGACTCAGACAAGGAGGGGTACAGCTATTTATATACAACTCCATGTCTTTTGGGGAAAGCTGGATACCACAATCCGGCTGATGTGGAACAAGCAATTTTTTATTTTCCCAGAACTTTTTTGGTCGTGATTTTATTCTCCTACTTGGACAAGCCCCATCTAATCACTGCCACGATACTGGGCTGGCCGAAATTGCAGAAAACACTTCTGCTGCTGCAAACTGGGTGCAAGGTGGTTTATGGAATCAGTAGCAAATACAGTTGCTGGGAATCAATTACACTCATTAAGACTTATTATATTTCTGCTTCCAATGCATGTATCACTGACTTACAGGTAATCCTGGTTCACCAATTCCAGGAGGTCCTGGGAACCCGATTTTACCTTCTTGACCTTGAGCACCCTTGGGAGAAAGAATATTTGAAAGTTTAGTCCTAATTCAACTCAATACTTCCAAAAAGCACAATATTTACATATAGATGACTCAATGATGTCACCAGAAAGGGTTGAAATCAAATGTGTAACATGTCCTGATGTAAAAAAAAGAAGCAGAAGTAACAACTTAGAAACATTTGAAAGTACCTTTTAATTAATACTTGGTGCACTAGATTGTGTTCCAGCCCTCATGCCAACAGCAAAGGAGAGTTATCATGGGGGGAACCGCTTAAAAGCACAGGACCTGAGAGATGACAGGGATGGGGCAGGGAAATCAGGCTAAATTTGGTTGTGATACAACCCAACCATGATGCAGGACTGCTCAAGTGTGAGGGATTCTCACTGTAGCTTCTGTCCAGGCACCCAGATTGAAGCCTGCTTCAGTGGAATATGGGATTACACGGAAAACACAGGATCTGCATAGTTTCTGTAGCTTCTATTTATAAGGTGTCATCATCTTCACAATTCCTTCAGGTTTGTGAGGATTATGAGCTTCAAGGATAAGAGCACAGAGGATTTTTATCTCTCCCCAGAGTCATACAGACACTAAGAGTGACATTCCTTCTCCATGAACTGTTTTCCCTTCTGGAATGATCCAGTGGTGTTCCTTTTGTATGGCAAATTACTAGTTTCTGAGCTATATGAACCCCTTCTATGTTCTGGGCTCTGCCCCACTGCACAGAAACAGGCAGGAGTTCAATGACGGTACCAATTAGAGCATAAAGGGGAAAAAAAAAGCACAGGTATTTTAGACACTGGCACTTAGCTCCAAAAAATAGGGGGAAAATGGCATAAAGCAACACCAAAGACTTAGCAGCTGGAAGAACTAGGGTGAGATCTAGTTCTGCCCAGTTTAGATTCCTTGTTTGAGTCTCAGCTGTAGGTCTGAAAAAATTCTCATAAACTTAAATAATTATGATTCCTGTTAGATGCTTTTGCAGTTCTCCAAAAGGAGATCTGGCTGGCCAGCACAGGCAGGCATTACTTTTCCAAATTAGCAAGACTCGATTCCACCTTCTAGTCTTTTGCAATAAAATAAGATGGGAGGAATTAAAGAGAATTTTATAACCTATAGGAGTATCTGTCCCCTAGTGAAGAAATACCAAGGCAACTGTGTCACTTGACTGTGTATTTCCACACCTGGAAATATGGTTTATTCATTAGTGCAAGCATTTGCTAGTGCTTGAAAATGATCTTAAATATTTAACCCCCTTTAAATGGCATTATTTCTGACTTCTATTACATCAATGGGGATCACAATAAAACCTTAAAGCTGCTGGAAAGGCAGGTCTGTTATCTCCATCCAATGCAAATATAAACAAAAAAAAGGTCAATGCTGTTTCAGTTTTACCTTTAGATGATAAGAGTTTGAGTTGGATAAAAGAGCAGGTGAGAACTTTCATCCAAAAAAATGAAAGCACTTTAGATTGCCCAGTCAGGACTTTAACAGACGTGTTGCTGAGGGTTACCTTGGGTCCTGGCTGTCCAACACCGGGGAGTCCTGGAGGTCCGTAGGGACCTAAAGGGCCTTGTTCTCCCTAAAGGAAAGGAAAAAAGAATAAAATAAATAAACTAATAATGCAAATGGGACCTTAACCAAATTCTGCCAGAGCGTCTTTCCACTGTCTCATTTAAGGCTATAGATACATGCTTTTAAAGATAAAAAAACCCCACAAAGATCTCAGACCCGTGATCAGATGAGGATCAGGGTCAATATCCTGGCTATGCAAGTTGCTGGGATCAATAATAATGTTATAAAGCCATTCTTTCATATCCATCAGGAAAGATAAAAAAACATATTTAGTCTTTGTCATATCTTTGGTCCTGACTTTATCCAGTAATATCCATATCCAATAATAAGCTGATTCCTTTGCTTCTTTCTTGCTAGAAAGATGGGCATTTGTAAATTAAACACTGTACTTAAGGCTCTCCCAACCGCAGCAACGACACATCACAACTGCTGCTGTCTTTGGTCACAGCTCCTAATTCTCTCACATGTCTAATGTGTTTCTAACAAAGCCAATGTAGACTGGAATGCCCAGTCCTAATTTCATTCCATCACAGGGCAACGTGATGATAATTTAAAGAGCAGCTATGAAATCTACTGCTTATTCAAAAAAAAAAAAAAAAGAAGAAGAAGAAGATTTCATAACACACCTTCATAATCTCTAAATTAATACAGCATTAATAGGAGGGAAGTCTTAAGATGCAGAAAAAAATCAAGGAAATCTGGTAAAACTGAGCAGAACAGCACTTTCTATCTGCACACCACACACTGAGAGGGTATTACCAACACTGACATAGCTGTAATGCGGATTCTGTGTGTGTAGCTGTTGCCAAAACACAAAATCTAGCAAAGAAGTTTCCTGTATCCCTAGACAGAAGATATTGTTTGGGCTTCCTAATAATATTTCATGAAGCTTTTGGACCAGAATCACAACTGTGTTGATGTTTATCCAGATTTTCCTAAATGATGCCATTTTCAGTGATACAAAGCCCATTAGAAATCAATCCTTTTAGTTCGTAGCTGGTTTTTTCCTCCTCTGTTCTTTTGAGGCTGATCAAACAACAACAAAAATCCTCAAATGGCCCATCTTCTAGACTCCCAGTTCCTCCAGGGGATTAATTCGGCATTAAGCAAACTGTCCTTTTAAAATCAGCTGATCAGAAATTATTTTTATTGTTTCCCATCAGCAGGAAATTTAAGAAATGCCAAAAATAATACAACCAAAGCTTGTACTTGTCTCCTTTTCAGTTCTCTTTACAAACTCTCTGTTTTAAGTACTGTTGTACTTCAAGCCAACAATTAGCTGAATTTCAGGGGGTTTAGGTCTGGTTCTGCTTAGACAAGAAATAGGAGGAGCATGCTTTATACTAGTTCTTTAGAAAATAATATATAGGAAAAGCAATAAAAATAGAAATTTTTCATGATGAGGGTGGTGAGACTGGCCCAGGTTGCCTGGAGAAGCTGTGGATGCCCCATCCCTGGAGGGGTTCAAGGCCAGGCTGGATGGGGCTTGGAGCAACCTGCTCTGGTGAGAGGTGTCCCTGCCCAGGGCAGGGGGGTTGGAACTGGATGATCTTTAAGGCCCCTTCCAACCCAAACCTTTCTCTGATTTCATGACTTTTGCAAAGCTGGTCAAGATGCACAAAGCATGGGTTTTGGCAGAACATTAAGCCAAGCCCACCAGCCTGGTGCCTAAGAAGCTTTGCCTTTCAGCCTATAGACTCGCTTAGCTCACCCCCAACTCCAACAGCCCTTCACTTGACCAACAGCACTAATAGATCCAGCTCCATGGATATGCAGGGCCTGGGGACAGTTTGGTGAGGGATGGACTTCCTCACTTCAAGGAAGAAGTGCCCCAGTGAGAAAGGAATCAGCACAGGTTGCTGGAAGGCCAGGCAGAGTGATAAACATCAGCTGTTCAAACTCACATTTCTTTCATGGAGAAGGCAACCTGGGATGCCCCAGAATACAAAAGATATGCAAAGTTGATAATATATTAAAAAAACCCCACTATTCAGCAGCATCACCATGTGCAATTGAGCCACTCTGGGCACAGCAAATGCCACGAAGCACATTGGCTCCATGTGTCAAACCTGAAATGGTGCAGGAGCTTGTCCCCTTCTGCAAAACAGCATTTGATAAACGCATCTCTCAGCTGAAACAATAAACCAACCCCCTTTTGTTGTGTTTGGAAAGTGTCTTCCAATGTTTTTGTGGTGTCATCCCAATGGACATCGTGTTTTGTGTCTATTTCTGAGCGTCCCCGGCAGAACTTCCCAAGGAAAGTGACTCCAAGAGATGCTTCCTCTCACAAATCATCTGCTCCTTCACAAGTTCACCCACGTGCCAGAGCTCTGCCTTGAACGCAGATGGGAGTCCCACTGAAGTCAATGTTTTTCCAAAATCCTTTTTCTCTTTTTTTTTTTTAAACATGATAAAAACATCACACAGTTTTCTTTCCAGTGACTGGTGTCGTGTAACTTGCCTGGACCTGTAGGTGTTTGTGCCAAAGAGCCCTTATGAGAAAAACCATGTAGGGTGGTAGTGAAAATCTTGTTCTGTTGAATGCTCACTCGCTGATGCCCAAGTATTAATGGAGAAAGAAACCAGACAACAGGCAAAACCTGGGAATTTCAACTATTCAATATATTTTAAAGACTGTATTTCTAAATACATAGGGCTATCAGCAAGCTTGACTTCTACTTCTGTGGTCTCAGTGCTACAGCTAATGTGGAATTCATGAAAACCATGAAGTGCTGGCAATAACCCCATTATCTCTACCTAAAAACCAAAGTCTGTTTTTCAAAGCAGCTTTTTTATAACGATTGTCTTTGTCTAACACTCTGCTCAAAGTCTTTTTTCCCTTCCTATTGGGATTTTCCTTCAGGTGGCATCTAATCTCAGCTAGAGCAATGGGAAGAGAAATTACACTTGGTCTGAGTTTACATATTAAAACTGCAGCATTTTAAGCTTGGAACATACTTTACAGTCTGCCCACCCACTCTCCCAAATTGGAAATTATGTTATGATGAGTTTATATGAGAATAATTTCTTTAAGAAATCACTGCAAAGAACACAAAGGCTCTGTATTTCGGATAATTACTAAGCTATAGTAAAAATATAATCTTTCAAATACAAAAATTTGATCTTTAAACACTGGCAACAACAATGGAAGTAGATATAGGTATTTGAACAGATATTATTGATATTCTGTGTTTCTAAGCTAGCTGAGGTGCCTAGGAATTAGACTTCTTCACAGGGAAATTGCATCTTTCACTCTCCTGGGAAAGATGTAACTGGCCACATAAGTAAGGAAAGAATTTCTGTCATCAGAGAAGTGGCAGCATCCCTTAGCAGTTCATTCTGGGACACGTTTTCAGGGAAATATGCAATGATGAATTTTTCACAGGACTATCCCAAGATGGCTTTTATGGGAATAACTGCTTTGGATACCCACATTCAAACTTAACTGTTTCCTTAAAAGTTTGAATACATGTCTGTTCATACAACTTCAGCCTCTAATTCACAATCTGACTGCGCATATGAAATTTTCCAGAGAGGTTCTTTGGCTTTGAAGAATGTGTTGTTTTCAGTCTTTCCATGAATAAATCCCAGTTTCTAGAAATGTGCCCTTTATTTCTAGCAGCTGGTTGAAGCAAACCAATCCGGTATCACTTCTGAAATGACAGCCACAAGTACTCCCTGTTCATCACTGCCTTATGACACAGGCCATGCCCATTTGCTGATTTTCTGCCCCAACTTATTAACCTGTAATCCTAACATTCTGTTTGTTAAGTGTCCACTGGGATTTGGGAATAGTAGCTGTTATTCCCCTCACTAGTGAACACATTTTCAAAATTATCTTGAATATAAACAGTCTTACAGACCCTTACCGGGGAGATGAGCTAACTTGAACACAAGAAGTTCCATCTCAACTTGAGGAGGAACTTCTTCACTTTGAGGGTGGCAGAGCCCTGGCAGAGGCTGCCCAGAGAGGTGGTGGAGTCTCCATCTCTGGAGACATTCAAATCCACCTGGACACATTCCTGTGGAACCTGCTCTGGGTGACCCTGCTCTGGCAGGGGGTTGGACCGGATGATCTCCAGAGGTCTCTTCTAATGCCATATCATCCTGTGATTATGTCAAAATGCATATAAATAAGAGAAGAAGTAAGGTATGAAGAGCTCTTTTACGTATTTTCTTGGACAATATTTCTGGACTGTGCACTACCTTAGTTCAGACAAGTCAAATTCAATTAGTTGAAGGTGCAACGCTACCAACCCTCTTCTGCTGGTGGAGGCTGACACCAGAGAGTACCCAGATGACACCGAGTGACCTGTAGACTTCACAAATGAGAGCCCAAAAATCTGTAGGCTCTGCTTGATCTGGAGTTTATATTTGGAGGAAGTGAATCTCCCCTTTCAAACCTCAACATGGCCCACTGACAGTGAATGAAAGCGTCCAGCGGTGGTGTTCTGCCTTGTGTCTCATGGATGCTGGTGGCATTTGACTGCCTTTAGCTCTTGTTAAACCAGGGTGAAGTCACCAGTTCAGCCCAAAAAGCAGAAAGCATTAAACACAGAAAGGCCACGGATATAAGGAACTGCACTACAAATAGTCTTATTTGTTTTATCCAAGGCCGTTATAAATAACTGCCACTTCTCAGAGATATTGTGTTATGTGTCATGAAAACTAATTTTAAAAGAGCAACTGAATAGTCCTTCTGTAAGGACAAAAGATATCGGAAAGATTGCTATGTGTCTGAACCAAAAAAGACCTTGACCTTTACTGAATGGGTGTTTATTAAGCTGTAAACAACCACTGATTATCTGTAGCCATCGTTAAAAATTTTTCCACTCATCTCAGACAAGCTCCAAAATGCCAAAAGTTAGCTTTGGAGCTAGGTATGGACAAGAGAGAACCTGCAAACATGTGTATGTTTCTGCTACAGTCTTTAAGTACAGTTTACCTAACTTTATTAATTAAACTTGCCCGGCAATATTTTTAATATGATGAATGTCTGAGTCTAGAAAAAAACTCAACTATAGACTTTAAACAGCAGGTCACAGAGTTGGAAGCTTAAAAAGCTTAAAAAGGAGAGAACTCTCTTTCTATTCATACTGAAACTCTGCAGCTGAAGTATAAGAAGAGACTATGAATATTATATCCAGGTAGACAGATGAATTCTAGAGAGTTGCATGTATTTAACAGACATGAAAGTGTGTGAAGAGACTGACAGGAGGACAAACAACAGTAGACAAATACAGCTTAGTGTATAAGAAAAGTATTTGGTAGCATTATCTTGGACCCAACAGTGTGAAATGACAGATAAAATACAAAAATGACTGTCATTTGCTGTGCTGAAGTTAGAGAGGCACGACTTTTCCACCACATGTATGAATAGCTTCTTTCAGACCCACCACCCTCTTTCTTTCTCTAATTCTGAAATATTCCATAGCAGCTTTCCTAATTCAGCATTTTGTTGAGAAGAGCAAGAAATAAGAAGTATGAAAAAGCATTTGTCGGGAAGAGGAAAATCACGATGGATGCCAGTATTCCAAACAGTATACCATCAGCATTTCCCATACCTAAATTTAATTCTGTGAATCTTCAAAAGAAATCGTTGCCAAAGAAGCAAAACATGAGTGTTTAAATATTGCATCTTTGGCAAATTAGTCTGTGTGACTATAGTTGGCATGTGTAACTTAGATATGGCATTGAATTAACCAGGCTATCAATAATCCTGTGGCAGAAAGTCTTTGTCATTAGACCCCACAGTTTCAATCCTGGGCAGCACATTCCAACATTAAATAATCCTCTCAGTGTAAACATTTTTCCTGATCTCCAATCTGAGCCTCCCCTGGTACAACTTAAAGCCGTTTCCTCTTGTCCCATCACCTGTAACTTGGGAGAAGAGACCAACCCCCCCAGCCACACCCTCTTTTCAGGGAGTTGTAGCGAGCCAGAAGGTCTCCCCTCAGCCTCCTCCAGGCTGGACACCCCTAGATGTCCATCATCGCTGTGAACAGGACACCACTAAAAACAAATAGGAAATAGGATAGTAGAGCAGAGCAGTTCTACATAGGGTTTCAGCATCCTCTCTCCCTGTATAAATACTATCTACACATCTACACCAACATCTTACCTTGCTTCCTTGAATGCCTTTTGGGCCTGGCTCACCTGGAGGTCCACTGATACCCTGCACAAAAGTCAAAGTACAGAATGAGTTGGCATGTAAAGAGACGTGAAGAGCCACGGAAGTTTCTTTGGAATTTGGCCCCAGTGGGGTACAGTAAAACATAGCACAATACTCTAAAAGACAAGAGTAGGGGACCTACGGAGAGATGGGGAGGGACTCATGATCAGGGAGGGGAGCCATAGGATGAGGGGGAAGGATTTGACACTGAAAGAGGGGAGATGGAGATGAGATGTGGGGAAGAACTTCTTTGGTGTGAGGGTGGTGAGATCCCAGCCCAGGTTGCCCAGAGAAGCTGTGGCTGTCCCATCCCTGGAGGGGTTCAAGGCCAGGCTGGATGGGGCTTGGAGCAACCTGGGCTGGTGGGAGGTGTCCCTGCCCAGGGACAACTCAATGCTCTTTAAGATCCCTTCCAACTCAAACCATTCTATAAGCACCCAACACATTGAATACTGTTAATATTTCAACAACCAGTGCTGGCAGAGAGGATATCTTACCACCCCACGTGAATGGCATCTGTTTTATCTGAAGTTTTCTGTTTCCTTCTCTTCCTGCTCCTGACTTTGCCATATTTTCATATTCTGTCTTTTACCCGAGCAAATAAACTAAGTTGTCACAACCTCTTTAGCTCTGTTTGTAAGAAATCCCTTCCCCAACATCCCTCTCTGACGATGAGCTCAGACTAATTTTCATTCCCTGACATTATTGCAAACATTGTGTTCCCTCGCACAAAGAAATAATTAATGACTCTCTGGAGTCTCACAAAGTTTTTTTTAAGTGACAAAAAAATAAGTCTTGAGCTATCAGAAGAATAATACCACAGAAGTACAGTTTATTGTAGTACAAATTCTGTGTCAAATATTGATAATTTTATGTTTACAAAAAGACACGAGCTGGCCCAAATGTAAATGCATTGGTTTCACCACTGACAAAAATTGCTTGTAGTGTGTTCATTCCCTTCCTTTGATTCCCTTACCCCTTTGAAAATCTACAGCAAACACATGACTATTCCAACAAAACCAAAAATAATCCCTTTCAGCTGCCATCCTTAATAGTTATAGCAAATTCTTCAAAATCCTGTCTTGGTGCCTCATGCACCAAACACGCTGCTCTCCACAGAGCTGGCAGGTTGCATGTAGAAGAAACTTACAGAATATAATGTTTTCTTTTAATTTGGGAGCTTTTAGTTCCCTTACCTGAGGTCCCCGAGGTCCTCTGGGGCCAAAAGGACCTTCCAAACCCTGGGGAAAAATAAGATTCAGTTATCAGGTTAACAGGAAATCACTTTAAAGAACTGAAAATCACAGTGTAGACATCTCATATCTCTGGTCAAACATTTTCTGGGGAGTTCAGTCTCCCCAGAGTCTGCCGTTTTCACTGCATGCAGTAATTGCCTGTTACCTTCCACCCTCACTATTTGGTCAAAATATTTCTTCATATTCAACAAACATCATGGATGGCTACTTGTTATAACTCGTTGTTATTTGCTCCAGGTCTTTAAATTCAATTCCTAAAGGTATATCAGATACAGAGTTCTTTCAAAATCTGCCGCAGGGTTTATCCCAGAAAACCTCAGGTAGTTGTGTCCCACCAGCTCCAACTGCTGATGAGCAGCATGGCAGAGTCCCACTAAGAGTTCACACAAAAAAAACCCATGGAAAAATACATCCATGTAATGAGTTTTGTTCCATCTTCTGCATTTGGAAACGTGAAGCTGGGAATTTTGGAACGAACTGTAATTTTCACTTGTTCACCAAGGTCTACAAGACCATAATCCACTATAATCCCTGAGACTCTGCAGATGTCAAACCTTTTTTTTTGTTTTTTTGTCATCACTGTCCTCACCAGAAATGAAACAAGCAAAATTCCGGCAACCCCAGCGTATGTTTTCTACATCCAGAGTTCTTGGCTGCTTCGATTCTGCTCTTTGCCAGGTTCTGAACAGCTTCCTTTTATCTCAGAAGACATTTCACATAACCTTGTGCTATTTCTCACATACTGCCTGGATTAAGAAGTTACAGTCTATCTTTATTCCTCTGAGAGGTGCAACTCTTTCTTCTTTTTCGCTGATACTTCAGCCTTTTCTGACTCACTTGCTGTCGTTTTGAACCCCAGGATCCCACAAGATATTCTCAGCCTTTAGGTTATTACAGTATAATGCCCTTTTTCCTGGTGCTTTGAATATTTTCTAATTCCTACCTGAAATTCATCATCAAATAACAGGTGCGAGGAACCACAAAAGTTCGTCTTTGATAAAGGTTTTTAAAACTGAATGTTAAAACTGATGTTAAAACTGAAGAAATGCATTTTAATACAACAATCTAGTTGGTAGCACTTACCAACTCCATAAACCAGTGGTTTGTAGTACTCATATGAACCTGCTTACAGGAACTCAAGATATGCAATGATCTCACTCAGGCGTACATTATCTTTCGATCTTTCAGAGTGTAAAAAACAGGTAAAAAATCTATTTTCACTCATAGCACTTCTGCACTTCAGGTTAGAAGAAGAGGAGGACTAGACAGAAATGTGTATCAGCACAGATGGGCTGGTGGACCTCAAAATTGTTCAGGTGGTGTAGGAACCTGCTCCTATGGCAATGTAACTTTGTACACTTCAATTAAAATTAGCATTTTAAGGAAAAAATCCCTGTAATGTGCTCACAGTGCTTTGTGAGCAGGGCTTGGCATAGGCCAGGACAGCTTTTGTTTTAGAGAAGGGAGTACGTTTCTGCTGCAAAATGGAATAAAAGAATTTGGTGAACTGTGCATTAAGTTTCTACAAATTGTTTCTACTATGAATGTATCTCTACTACCAGGGAATTATAAGATTTCCCAAATTTACAATAATCTTCACAAGCTATGTTTATGAATAACATTTTTACCTGATTTTCTAGTATCTTCATCAACTTGAAATAGTTCAAATAAAAAGGATACTTACTCTTTCCCCTTTTACTCCTGGGGACCCACATTCTCCTCTCTCACCCTTTATAAGAAATCAGAAGGTTAATGGCCAAACAAGATGTTTTGCTTACACTAAATGCATTACAGACTGTGCAAGAGATTTAGGAGATTCTGAGGAGCTGCAAGAGCTCTGTTAGAGAGGCTCCGTAGCAGACACAGTCTGCTCCACTCAACACAGAGACTTGTTCTCTCTGAGAATGCCTACAAAATCTCCAGTCTACTCCAGAAGAGGCTAACATATTTAATAGCTATTAAGTTTTGCTGTGTTTTTCCACCTCACTGCGCTGCCTCCAGAGATCCTCTCTCTATTCAGATTTCATTACTGCCATGTCTGGGATTTTCCTGAGTAACAATTGTGAGATTGTACAAATGGAATGAAGAGAATTACTAATGTGTTCCACTGATGATTTAACATATCAGTAGACATATGAAAACTAGACACATGATTCTACTTTTTCCATGTCCATGAAATGTTTCCATAACACCAACTGAAGCATTTTTCTAACGAATTCAGAGGGAAACTTCTGTTATTAACGATGTAGAGAGACAAGTGTCCAAAGCAAGGACAGTGAAAATGGGATTCTCCGGTTCTGTTCTCTCTATGATGCTCCACTTTGCAATGTACATTTCAGCTCCAGGAACTTGCAAGTCATTAAAGTGTGTAATTTCTTTAGCTTCTTGGAGAGCCTATCTTGAGATTTTTTTTAATTGGGCATTAGCTCAAAAGTAAACTTCCTTGTGGTAAGTTTTGCGAAAGCTAATGATGGCCACAGCTATTTGTGTTTGCAGTAAACAATTTTGCATTCCTTCTACTTAACCTTTTACTCAACCCTCAACTTTCTTTTTCCTTCCAGAAAGCTTTATTTCAGGTCTTTGACATTTTTTCTTTTTATTTTTAGATTACATGTTATGATTATGATTAATTTTTAATTCCAACAAGCCAGTCTGCAAGCAGTTACATAAATGATGAATTTAGTTTTAGGGGTTGCATCAGGAGCTCTCATGACAAAAAGACGATGGACTCTTCTTTCTGCTCTTGCACAGACACTGTCAGCAAGTGACAGCCTATTTTCAGAGAACAAACATCTTACCTTGTCTCCCTTGTAGCCAGGAACTCCCTATTAGAAAATCATAAAAAAAATAAAAGGGAAAAAATCATAAAAGTGTAACATTCCACTAATTAAGTAGGGGGGGGAAAAAAAAAGAGTAAAAAATTAAGTTTCAGAAGTTTAACTACTCACAACAATAACATATCTCTTAATATATAATTCTTTGCAAATTCAGATGTGTAATTTTTTTTAATGTATTCTCATAACAGTAGCTGTAAATAGGCCCCTCAGTTTTCCAGCCTCTCAGCAGACAGATGCTGCCATCTAAATGGGACTTTTAAGCTGAACTGACCTTGGGCACAGAGTCGTGTTAATCTTCCTACTGCGAATCCACATTGATTCAAGCTGAGAAATATCAGATGTCAGAAGCCACTGGAGAACTATCTAAATGTTTTTAGTGCTGACATTTTTCAGTTCTAAGTTTGGGCTAAGTCTAGTGCAAGCCAATACAAAATCACACAGCTTCAGAAGTGCCTTTTGCCGGTAGCATCCCATCTCTAGCCTTCAGCACTCTTTCTCTCAGTGTAGATGAACCAGAACCTAAACCCAAACTTAGTTCAGGTGCTCGAAATAATTGAACAAAGTAGATGGGAAATGGAAAGCACACTTTCAGTCCAGTGGAACAAAACTGTGAATCAGGATGTGGTTGATGATCTGAAAACTACTGCAGCAGCCACGTACCTCTTGGCCTTTTTCTCCACGATCTCCTTTGTGAGCATCGCCCTGGAGGAAGCAAAGGAACAGCACTGAAAAGGTCTTGCTCTTCTATTTATCTCTTTCACACTAAAAGCAAGAGCGCTGTTTCAGGAGCAGAAGTTGCTTGTCCTGTCTACAAACATACTACAAACACACTTCTTCCTCCATCAAGGACATACAATTCCTGAACATTAACACAGAAAACTCAACTACTGTTTACAGTGATGAAATCACAGTCATCAGGGTGGGTCACTCTGCTCAAAGATTCCTGAACTGGTAGAAAGCTCTGTGAAGTTTAGAGAGCCCTCTGCTAGATTCAGAGAACTCTGCTGTTGGGGAAAAACCGAAACAATAGGTGGTGTTAAGTTGGTAGCACTTTAGTTTCAAGTTTTTCTCTCTCACTTCTAAAGCAGCTAACTATCAATCTCTCATAGCAAAAGCCAGTCTTTTAAATCATATTTTGACATATTTTCCCTTTGTTATATCCACTTCTATGGTGTGAATAAAACTAGAGAGAAATCTGCTTTCTTTTTTGAAATTCACTTTACCTTGTTTCCTTTTGGGCCTGGCTCACCTCTTTCCCCTCTGTTCCCAGCACTGCCCTGAAACAAAGCCAGAAAAATCTTATTACTATTGTGAGGATAAAATTCTCCAGTTTGTGTAAGACTGTGTATGGCATGTGTGACACTACTTTCAGTCAGCCAAAAAAAACATGGTACAAATCTGTGATTTTTTTTTAATCAATATTCAATGATAAATACATTTTCTATACAGTACTTGAAAATCAAGAAGGTGTCACAGCAAATGCACAAGGTTCCACCTCTCCATCTTTCAGAGTCACCCCCCACTATCCGATCTCTTCTTAAAAACCCACGTGCACAGAACAGCTTAGCATCACTATTCTGCAGCCCCCAAATTAAAAATTACTTCACCATTATTCCTGTTCAGAGGGTCATGAAGGTGAGGACTAGAAAGCTTGGTGTATACGTGTATATAATAAAAAGTACCTATATAACCAGCTACATCTAATTATTTTGAATGAAATAACTTCAAAAATTCCTGGATCTTAAGTTTTAAATTGGAAACAGGGGGGTTAATTCCAGATGCTGATGTGTTATTGAGAGCCAAGGGACTGGATGACAGGCCCTGCATGGTTGACCAACTGCTTAGTGTCCAGGGAGAAAGGCAAAAACCTCTGTATGTACCTTAGCAGTCTCAACTGCTGGTGGAAGTAAACTTTTGTCTAATGGATCTTTACTTTCCTTTTGCAAGATTCAAGAAAAACATTTGATTTGGGCTTTGGAATTTGCCTGTTTATCCCCAGAGCTTTATTTATTAATACATTTCCAAGACAGTATGTGGTTATGGATAGATATTTTCCTGAGCTCCTGTAACAGTGGCCTTTCACGGTGATCCGCTATGATACATGACCTCTTTTTGTAGCACATGCACAGCTCATGTCTTGCTTTTTACAGACATAGGAATCAGTTAAAATATGATGCAACATCCATCTCAATGATTAAAATTCAAATTCTGGAGGCCTTTCATATGAATGCATACTTACAGGGTCACCTCTGTCGCCTTTTACTCCCTTTTCACACACACAGTTCTTCCGTATGCACTGAAAGGGTAACAGAAACATTAAGGAGAACTTTTTTCAAATATATCATTTCAAATTTTTAAAGCAAAACCCCTGTTTTTGTCTAGCCACAGACTGGAGAACACAGAATTGGAATGACAGGAAACAAACGATGTTCTAATACATAGATTTCTTACATAATCAACATTACACTCCTGTATAGACCAATCACAATCAGTCGTTTGATTTATTATAAATAAAACCAAATAAATCTGCTACTTCTGTAGCTACAAATGTCTAAGGTAGCATATAGTACTGGGAAATCTTACATAATTTGGGGGCAATTTTGGCATCGTTTTCTAATGGCACCACTCATGAGCTTGTGTGTAGGTAGGAAGAGTGATACGAAGAGTGTTCTTTATGTCTGTTGATACTACCCACTGATGAACAGAAGTTGTCCATTTCTCAGGAGAAGAGACAGAAGAAATGGATTAAAGTTAAAACAAAAGCAACGACAGCCAGAAACTGTACTCAGGGAAGGGAGGTTGATTAATCCTGCTGTATTGTTGCATGATAGAAGCAGCAGATACCAGATCTAGTATGAATAAGAGCAACCAAAACCCACAAAACTCAAAAAACCTACCTGCTTCTGAAGCAAGGCTTCCTGGAAAGAAAAGAAAAACATTATTTCCATATACATTTAATTTAACAGAGTACTAACTTAGCCATTTCTGTTCTCAAGTGTACAGAATTTCCAAGGTGAATGGTAAAGAATGTGAATACCTTCATCCTTCCTCCCTTCCTCACAGTGGTAGGAACCAGCCTGTGGAACTACTCATATGAAAAAGGGTTCTCCAGCAGGAAAAGGGGGTTGCTTCACGTGACCCATAATGATCAAAGAACAAATCCTGGAATCACGGGATTGTTGGAAGGGACCTCTAGAGATCACCTAGTCCAACTCCCCTGCTAAAGCAGGGCTGCCCAGAGCACATCACCCAGGGCTGCATCCAAGAGGGGCTTGAAGGTCTCCAGAGAAGGGGACTCCACACCCTCCCTGGGCAGCCTCTGCCAGGGCTCTGACACCCTCACCCCAAAGAAGTTTCTCCTCATATTCCAATGGAACTTCCCGTGTACCAGCTTGTGCCTGTTGCCCCTCGTCCTGTCCCTGGGAACCACTGAGAGGAGTCCAGCTCCATCCTCCTTCAACCCACCCTTCAGATACTTGTGAGCATTAGTAAAGGTCAAGCCCAGCTGACATCTCTGTCTCAGCAACACTTTTGTCTGCTCTAAAGAAATTTATTATTCCCTTCCTTTTCTTATGTGTGCCTTCTATCAGGCTAGAAGGGTAGGTATCCAAGTCCCCTTAATTAGGAACTACAGTGGCAGATTTACACTACTTTGGAAATCTGATCCCAAAAATATGTCTTGGCTTCAGCAGACTTTCCTAAAGTTAATTATCAAGCCCATAGTTACTATTCTCTGCTACCAACGCTGGAGTCCAGCCTGTGCATATGCCTCACACAGTCTTTACTAACCTCCTGAACTTCCAAACCCAAGGCCAAACCTCTGTCCTGCCTTCAGGACTCCCCTATAAAAGCTAAATGAATCCCCTGGGGATAAGACACGTGACAAAATTAACATCAGTGTTACTCACCAGTTCCAAGGCTACATCAGCTATCAGGTTCTGATCATCCAGGCACAAGACACGTTTAGAAGAGGAATCACCAGATATCATCCGCAGTTTTTCTTCTTGGACTTTCTTCTTGGAAAGGCCAATGGTAAAAAAATGGATTCCCAGACTCTTGGCTGCTGCAGCTATACCCTGGACGTTAGGGCTGTTGGGATGATCCACACCATCTGTCATCAGAAAAGCCACTTTCACGCTTCTCTTACGACCTTGGGCTTTAAACAGCTGCGTGGCGTTGGAAAGCGCGTAATAAGAGTAGGTGCCGTGGCCAATGAAGCCCAGAGACTTGATTTTCTCCTTAAAATCCTGCACGTTTTCCCAGGCTGTGAAGGGCTGGTCGATGCTGACCGTGCTGCTGAACTGCAGGCTCGCCAGCCTCACCTTGTACCTCTGAGACTTCATCTGGAAAATGCTTTCGCTTAAATTTTGAACGAAATCCTTCTGTGTATCAAACAACTGATTTTTGGCACTTTCTGAGCTGTCCAAGATAAACACGATATCAACGAGACACCCATCACCTGCAATGGAACGAGAGAGTCAAACCTAGGAATGATGGGCACTCCTGCACAACAGATTTCAGATGCTGCTCCGCAACAACCCCACTCGTCAAAGCATTTCCCTGCCTTCCCAGGGAAAATTATATGGATAAATATCACCACAAATGCCAAGGAACTCTTCTGAAGTCAAGAAAATAAATTCAAGTTACTTTAATTCAATTTGTACTCATATTAACTACATTCTATAGACAAAGAACCCAACAAATTAGGGTCTTGATGGGATTGTTTTAGCATTTTAGTGGATTTTGCAAAACAAAACTTTCCACATGCCATCGCAAAGCAAAAACTGGGCTCCTTATCATTTATCTTAAAAGAGGTATGTGTGAAAACCATGGATCAAGCTGGAATCCACAACCAAGCAAGTGCCACCACACCATTTTCCAGGCCTGATAAAATAAACCACATTTTATACATGCATACATATGGTGTTGATTACTAGCTCATTATCCTGAAATATGCAGAGCTGTACAACACGCTCAATCAGAAACGTTAAGAAAATGGTTTTACCTTCATCATTTTGCCCAAGGGAATAAGAATTCTTTCCTTTCTTTCTGTTTTGCCCATGTACCATCTGCTTCGTTGCCACAGCCAGAAGTAAAAAGCAAAAGAAAAAATGTTTCCTCCACATATTGCCTTTGATCCCAAATTAGGCTTTCCCTTCCTGTTAAAAGTGAAAAACCACCTGTTGATACTTCCTTAAGGGATGCAAATAAATAAATACATACAGGTGCTTTACACACAGAACACACATTTGTGGGAAGCACGAGCCTAGAAATGACATATAAAAGTTGATTATTAAAAGTCAGTGGGCAGGTGATTCAAGCACAGCAGCAGGTTCCATTCCAACTGAGCTCACGTGTATCACACCCTGTGTTATCAGAGAAGAAATATGGGTGGAACAAACACAGTCCTCCCTCTGCTTTCTTAAAATAAGCCAGTGCTATCTTTAGCTTTGGTTTGAACATCTAAAAGAGAAGGGTTAAAGAAACCATCACTAATGCAAATTGCTATTAACACACTTTGCTATTAAACTAATGATATTAAATTAGCAGAAATACTACAGAAAATATAGGCTATAGCCGTTTCTAGAAATCCCTGATTGTTAGGAATAAACAAAGACCTGGGTGTTCCGGGGTGCAGATGTATTCCCTAGGTCTGGAGCATCACTATGAACAATTTATTCCTCTAAGAAACGATGGCTTAGTGATGAAATTCAGTACATGAATGAATTACTAATATTACATGGCTGTAACAGAATGTGTGCAATAAATTGTCTTGCATAAAGACAATATTCTATGGCAATGACAACATACACTAATCAAATGAATATTAAAACATTTAAATCAGGGATTCAACATATTTCCAGAGAAAACTGAACTCCATTAGAAGTGATTTACAAGAAATGACTCTAATTTACAAGAATTAATTTTAAATATCATTAATAACAAAGATAAATATATTCAATATCTTTCCTAAATCCTCTTTTCATCAGTGCAGCCCTCTAAAAATAGGAAGGGAATAACTTAAGTTTCTTACCATCGAAAGCATTCACAAAGCAAACTGGGTTGAACAAGCTGTCAGTGGAGGAAACAGGTCCAGTGGGTCATACTGGGAAATATGTTTTGTTTACAAAAATAAAGCAATGTGTAAATAGCCTTCCCACTTGTAAAGGGCTCTACCTTGTGTCTAGATCCTTTATGGTCCATTATTGCTGTTTAGTTGGCCAAAGCTTAACTGAAGATTGTCAGGCAGGAAGCCAGGAGACCCAAGACATTTCATTAAAGGGACAGTGTCAGTCGGGCAGCACAAGGCTCTTCTCATTCTAAATAACTGAACTTTTACGTTACAAACCCCACTTCTAGACAATTTGCATCTTTCCCCCTCACTTTGCCAGCCACACCTCTTCAGCTTGTCCATGTTTACGCTGAACATCAGGGATGGCAGAACGGTACCTTACCATTTGTAGGCTAGAACTGAATTCTCACACAAGGATTTGTGAGTCTGCCAGGATCGTGAGCACGTCTCAGGGGTGGTCACTGCATTAGCAATTACAATAATAAAAGACAATTTATAAAAAAAAAAATAAAATCCTGAGCTGTTTTTCTCAGAAATTCTTACTGCTCTTTAAATCCTCTGAAGGGTCAGACACAGACAGGATATCTAAAAGGAGGCTGTCATTGCCATCATCCCTCGGTGGCAGGGCAGAGGGAAGAGCTCCTTGGACCAGGTAGGATGTCCCTTGGTGGCAGGGCAGAGGGAAGAGCTCCTTGGACCTGGCAGGATGTCCCTCTGTGGCAGGGCAGAGGGAAGAGCTCCTTGGACCAGGCAGGATGTCCCTTGGTGGTGGGGCAGCAGGAAGAGTTCCTTGGACCAGGCAGGATGTCCCTCGGCACGCTGGCAGCAGGGCAGAGGGAAGAGCTCCTTTGGGTGGTTGCTATAGGAGGGAAGACTCGGGCTTCATCACTGGGATCCATCAGCTCCCTGACCATCAGTGTGATTAAGCACCGAAATGTGTCAGCTGTAGATTGAAAAATTCAAGTGCTATATTGATAATTTGGCCACTTCATAAGCCCGTGGTAGAAAGATGCTTTTGCAGGAAGCAGATTTTTCTGGCAGAGGTCCAATCTTTCATCAAAAATTGAGGATTGAAAATTTATAAACAGTTGTTTATTACCTTTAAAAAGATTCTGCCTGAGTGCCACAGAAGTTGCACTCTTTAGCTTTTCTCAAGACAGACTTTCTAGACTTGAAATCACCTTGGGAGCCTGTCTCAGACATTATTTTTAAATCTATACACCTAACCCAGACTGGGTATCTAATTCCATAGGGCAGTAACGTGGCCTATTCATTACTTTTTGTGTTTACAAACCCAACGACTGTGTTTACTCTTTTTGTTCCAGCACCTGAGGGAAGTTTCACAGTGAAACAAATAGCTCTCGTTACTCAGAAGATGCTTTCAGCATGCCAAGCAGTAGGGAAAGCTTAGGAATTGTTGTCTTACCCCCCAAAACTGGCAGTTGAATTCCTGTAAGGAAGGGTAGATTTCTTTCTGCCTAGGAGACACAGCTAATGGATGCAATTTGGAGTAAATATTTGAAACAGGTTTTAAAAAACACAGTTCCTAATACTAAATATACCTTAATTCAGTGCCATTGCTATTCATACACTGCAAAGTGAAGCCATGGTTATACATCTCTTTAAAATCAGGCTGCGATAAATGTATCAGAAGGATCATTTAGTTGCTGGATTCAGTTTGTGTGAGCTGTGTAGATCATATATTTATGTCATCTAAATCCTGCCCTCTGCTGTATCTACGTGACAATGCGGAATGATGGCATCTCATATCAGGTGCCTCATTCAGCATTTAATCAGGACACAACTAACACCACTCTCTTTTCCACACGCAGACTGGGAGCCCCAGCACCTGACCCTTCTGGGTTGTCAGAGAATTCAAATGACAGCCTTGGTGTGTGACTCCAGAACACGGGTCATCCTGGCCTTAGAAATGTTCCACATTAAAGTAAATTATTACTTACAATTGTAAGAAACCAGAGCAAGAATTACAACAGACTTACCTCTACCTTCTGGCAGTCCATCCACCTCCTGAAATTCCACAATCACCTTGTTGTCTTTAAAAAAATAACCCCAACCCCTCCCCACCAAAAAACCCAACCCAACCCAAACCAAAAAATCACCCCCCAAACAACAAGAAGAAACCAACCTCAAAATTTTGAATTTAGAATAATTTTTATAAAAAAAATTTACTTCCCTGCTAGTTAAAAGCAAAGGTGACCACAGTTTTTATGCACAGTGATCACGCCACCTGTCGTGTAGCCACCCTGTGGCTATAAGCAATTATCAGTTTGAAAACCATCATTTCTAAGTCTGGTAAAGTGATCAGCTATAAAATGTTTATGTCCCAACAGTTCGTGTGATCTGGTGACTGTAACCAGCTTTGTGTAACTTAAAAGACATAAACTGAAACTATTTATGTTGAATGTCTCTCTGCCCAACTTTCTGGCCAAAGCAACCCAGTCATTTCCAAGACTGAGGCTAATGAAAACCAGGTGGTTTTCTTGGGCTAAATCAAATCCACATCCTTAAAGTTTTAGAGCAGCAAATTGTAATTTGGAAAGTACAGAGGTTAGAGGAGGAGAAAGAAGGTGAACTACTTGCTGTAGTTCTTGTGTAAATCTGCTCAATTTTGGCTAAACAGCAAGTCTTTGAAAAAGACTTACCCACCCACAGGGGAAAGAACCTGGAAAGAGGGAAGCAGGGCTGGAGGTGAAGGTGATGGCTGGAGCCTGTCCTTGGGGGACCATATTCCCCCGCAGAGCTTGCCATCAGGCTACATTTGTCCCAGCCTTTTTTGTCCCTCTCTACGGACAGTTCACATCAACGCTAACGAGCCAGCCTCGCCACCTTTAACGACATTACCTCCTCCACCCAGTGTCTGGGTAGAGGGTTTCAAATCTTGCCTAAGGACAAAACCTGACCTTAATGAAGTCAAGAGTTTTCTACGGTGAGTATTAGCTGTTCCAGCTGAAGCACACACTTTTTTTCTTCTGAAGAAGGTATCTTGCCAAGACTCGTAGGGAGAACACTTTCCGTATTGACAGAACTTCAGTAAGTGATTCCAGAACTACATCCATAAAAGACCCAAATACAACACAGAACACTCCTTCCAGTTGATTTAAAGAGTTTAAGTACTGGAGAATGCTACCACATCTCTGTATTCCATTACAGTGACTATTCCTTCTTCAAAACGTGCATTGGATATTCTGCATGATGGAGTTTTTGTTTCCAGCCATGGGTCCTCCAAATGTCCTTCTCTGCTGCATCAGAGAGCCCTCCAGTGCCAGGCATTTCCTCCAGCCACAGGTAAGTGTGGGCAGGATAGATCGGAAGCACTTTATTTCACACATGAAATATGTGTGAGAATACAGAGGGGGCCCTGGCACATTAGAGCAGCTTTAGGTTGGATACTGGGAACAAGTTCTTCCCTCTGAGGGTGGTGGGACACTGGGACAGGTCGCCCAGGGAGGTGGTTGTGGCCCCTTCCCTGGAGATATTCAGGGTGAGGCAACCTGGGCTGGTTGGGGTGTCCCTGTCACTGGAGGGAGGTGGGACGAGATGACCTTTGCAGGTCCCTTCTGGCCTGGATGATTCTATGACTCTAAGAGCAGCCTAGTTCTGTCAAGCAAACCTCCACACCATATTCCTTCATTAACACCATCACCACCCGGTGGGGGGGCGGAGGTGTCCCTGCCCAGGAGCTGGAGGGGTTATAAAGCCCCTTCCAGCCCGAACCATTCTATGATTTTGATGAAATCCCCAACTTCTCAAGCTTTAAACCATTTCTCCCCTCTCCCTCTGAGAGCCTCACCATCCCCACGCCACTAATGACGTGAACCCGTCGGGGGTGGACAAGCCCTCCCGCGGGCCAATGAAAGAGGCGCAACTGCGGCCGGAAGCGTGACGCACTTCCAGCGCGCCGGAAGTGCTGGTGTTTTCCTTCCCGTCAGGGGGAACTCCCTGAGCGCCTCTCGTTTTCCTCCTTCTTCTTCCTCCTCCTTCCTTCTTCTTCCTCCTCCTCCCGCTGTCGGCGGGTCCCGGGGGGCTGGTGAGTGAGTAGCCGCTGCGGGGGTGGTGGTGGGCCTCCTCATTCCGCGGCCCCGGTGCGGGGAGCGGTGGTTCGGCCTGGGCCGGGCGGCTGCGGCCTGGGGAGGGCCCTGGGCCCCGCGGAGTCGGTGGGAGCAGGCAAGGGGTGAGCGGGAGGCAGGCAGAAGCAGCCTGGAGAAGTAATTAACATTCCTTTGTCGTGCTTTTCAATTCTGGTGCGTGCCTTTCTGTAGTTGGGGAAGGAGTTTGTAGCATCGGTAGGGCCTGTTCTCTGTGCAGAGGTGTGTGGAATAGCGGGATTGTCAGAGCTGGAAGGGACCTCTAGAGATCATCCCATCCAACTCTCCTGCCAAAGCAGGGTTGCCCAGAGCACNCTGGACTCTCTGCAGTAGTTCCATGCCTCTCTTGAACTGGGGAGCCCAGCACTGGATGCAGGATTCCAGTTGTGGCCTCACCAGGGCAGAGTAATGATTCTGGGCATACAGCTGCTGAAAATGTAAATGTAAATCAGTGGGAACATAAACTCACAAATGCTCCTGGGCTAAATAGAAGCAAAGACAAGGTAACGTGGGGGCAGCTGGTGTGATTAGAAGCACAGGAATAAGATGAGTGCAAAGTTATATTTCTGTAGAAATCTTCAAAGGGGACAAGCCTTTCTGGGCACTGGAACAAACTTCAGACAAAAAGAGCAGATGCTAATTGCAGTCAATTAACGCATCTCAATTAGGCAGAGAAATTTTCTGTGTTTTAGGGAGTGGTTCTTTACCAGCAGCACGCCCATGTATCCTGCCACGTCGCATCTTGGTTAATCCCTTCTTTCTTCATACTGTGTTGGACTTTGTAAGCGCAGCAAATCCTGGTGTTGGCTCATGGGTGGCTGTCTTGGTTCTACTTCTGTTGGAGACAAAGCAAAACCAAAGTGGGCTGAAGGGAAGGTCTTGTCGTGCAGAGAATGCTTAAGGTTTTGGCCTTTGGTGTGTGTGTGAAAGCCTTGGGCTAAAAGTCAGTCAGAACTATATTTTTGTTTGTTTAAGAATGATCTCGGATTACAGAGGAATGTGGGGTTTGACAACACCAAGCTGGGTGGGATGTTGTTCTGCTGGAGGGTGGAAAGGCTTTGAAGAGGGATCTGGACAGGCTGGATCAATGGGGTGAGGCCAATGAGATGAGGCTCAATGAGGCCAAGTGCTGGGTCCTGCATTTGGGTCACACCAACCCCATGCAGAGCTACAGGCTGGGGACAGGGTGGCTGGCGGAAAAGGACCTGGGGGTGTTGGTCAACTGTGGGCTGAGCAGGAGCCAGCAGTGTGCCCAGGTGGGCAAGAAGACCAACAGCATCCTGGCCTGGATCAGGAACAGCGTGGGGAGTAGGACTCAGGAGGTGATCATCCCCCTGTGCTGGGCACCTGTGAGGCCCCACCTCAAGGGCTGGGTCCAGTTTTGGGCCCCTCACTACAAAAAAGACATTGAGGTGCTGGAGCAGGTCCAGAAAAGGGCAACGGAGCTGGTGAGGGGTCTGGAGAATAAGTCATATGAGAAGCAGCTGAGGGAGCTGGGGGTGTTCAGCCTGGAGATGAGGAGGCTGAGGGGAGACCTTCTCGCTCTCTCCAACTCCCTGAAAGGAGGGTGTAGCCAGGGGGTTCGGTCTCTTCTCCCAAGAAACAAGTGGTGGGACAAGAGGAAATGGCCTCAAGTTGCACCAGGGGAGGTTCAGGTTGGAGATCAGGGTTCTTAAGCCTTGGAATGGGCTGCCCAGGGCAGGAGTTGAGGCACCATCCCTGGAGGGATTTAAAAGGTGGGTTGACACAGTGCTGAGAGACACAGGTTAGTGATGGTTTCTATCAGAGTCAGGTTGATAGTTGGACTCGATCTGAAAGGTCCCTTCCAACCCAGACAATTCTGTGACTCTAACATTCCTATGACTTATTTCCTCAACAGTTTCCAGATGCATGGATGTCACCTGAATCTTCTTACAGGAGCTTAAGTTCTGTGTAAACTTGCTCTAACCATGAGTGGCTCCAAACCCGATATTCTGTGGGCCCCACACCACGTTGACAGGTTCGTTGTCTGCGATTCGGAGCTGAGCCTTTATCACATCGACTCTGCCGTGAGCTCAGAACTCAAGGCAGGGTCCTTGCGGCTCTCGGAAGAAACCACAGCTACCCTCTTGTCCATAAATTCGGATACTCCATATATGAAATGCGTGGCCTGGTATCCAAAGTACGATCCCGAATGTCTCCTGGCCGTCGGGCAGGCCAACGGCCGAGTGGTGCTGACCAGCCTGGGTCAGGATCACAACTCGAAATCTAAAGATCTGATCGGCAAAGAGTTTGTTCCCAAACACGCCCGGCAGTGCAATACCCTGGCCTGGAACCCTCTGGATAGCAACTGGCTTGCTGCTGGCTTGGATAAACACCGGGCTGACTTTTCGGTGTTGATCTGGGATATTAGTAGCAAATACGCCCCGGAAACAGCGGTTGCTACGGAGAAGGTGAGGCTTTCAGCGGGAGATCCCGAAGCAGGGCTGGTAGTAACGAAGCCGCTGTATGAATTGGGCCAGAACGACGCTTGTCTCTCTCTCTGCTGGCTGCCGCGGGATCAGAAGTTGCTTTTAGCTGGAATGCATCGAAATCTGGCTATCTTTGATCTGAGGAACACGAGCCAGAAAATATTTGTGAACACCAAGGCTGTCCAAGGAGTCACTGTCGATCCCTACTTCCACGATCGTGTAGCTTCTTTCTATGAAGGGCAGGTTGCCATATGGGATTTAAGAAAGTTTGAAAAACCTGTTTTGACCTTGACGGAGCAGCCGAAACCCTTAACAAAGGTGGCGTGGTGTCCGACACGAACTGGGCTGTTGGCTACTTTGACAAGGGACAGCAATATCATCCGACTGTACGACATGCAGCACACGCCCACCCCAATTGGGGATGAAACCGAGCCCACGATCATCGAAAGAAGCGTCCAGCCCTGTGAAAACTACATCGCCTCGTTTGCCTGGCATCCCACCAGTCAAAACCGCATGGTGGTGGTGACCCCCAACAGGACCATGTCAGATTTCACAGTTTTTGAAAGAATTTCTCTGGCCTGGAGTCCGGTGACGTCCTTAATGTGGGCCTGCGGACGGCACTTGTACGAGTGTACGGAGGAAGGGAAAGCCAGTTCCTTGGAAAAAGAC
Source organism: Thinocorus orbignyianus (assembly GCA_013400375.1). Classification (NCBI taxonomy): domain Eukaryota; kingdom Metazoa; phylum Chordata; class Aves; order Ciconiiformes; family Thinocoridae; genus Thinocorus; species Thinocorus orbignyianus. The sequence continues at coordinate 292,342 of VXBW01004233.1, forward strand.
ATAGCCACCAAAATGCGGCTCCGAGCTTTGTCCAGGTATGGTCTGGATACTGAGCAGGTTTGGAGAAATCACCTCTTAGCTGGAAACGAAGACCCTCAGCTGAAATCCCTTTGGTACACCCTGCATTATATCCTTTGTTTTACTGTCCTTTATAGCCTAAAGAAGGAATGTACCTCTAGCTGTAAAGCAGTTACGTGAAATGCGTTTAAATATAATGCAACATCCTGTGAATCCTTTGCATGTGTTAACAGGATGTGACTTTTCAATTTAAAGACAAAAAAAGAAGTAAATTTTTTCAAACACTTGGGAAAAATTAAGCTTCCTATACGTGAAAATACTTATGAAGCAGTATACTGAAGATATGGATCAAAAACTTACGGGAAACAAAGGTCCCTTAGTTTATGCTGGCATTAAATCAATTGTGAAGTCATCTTTGGGTAAGAAAGTTGCAACTTTGCTAAGTTCTGTTGAAGTGTGTTTGCAGAATGATGCACTCTGACTGTGAGAGAGGCTGTTTAAAACTACAGAAACAAACTGTTTGTGTTTGTGCTTTAATACATGGAAGGTAACAGTTTACATCACAGAAATTTCCAGAAGTTTCAGTGTTCTTGGAAAGTCAGTAATGGTAAAAACAAAATATCCTCAGAGGTAAATCCTCCTCTGAACTGTTTCATACCCTTGGGTTTTGACTGAAAATTCTTGCCCCTCACAGAACTTTTATATTTATTTATTTATTTTGTAGTTCCATATAGGGGTATATTTTTGGGAAGGTGACTTTACTGTAGGGAATGTACCTGGTATATTTATATAATGGTATTTAAAGAAGCTGTTTTGTTCTAAAGTGGGAGTCACCCCTGCTGCATCCCATGGTGCCTCCTGCTCAGCGTGGGGTTTTATCATTACAATCTGTAATTTGAGTCTTGCCTTCTCTAGTCATTATCTGTCTTATTAATATTTATGCTTCTTGGA
>VXBW01004233.1:293683-343155 GCA_013400375.1 Thinocorus orbignyianus
GGAGGGGTGGGGTGCGGGGGGGGGCGGGGAGACTTAGTGGGAAATACGTGTCAGGTTTAGATGTGTAATTTTTAGCAGATCCAAATAACTTTGTGTCTGTTGCTCCGTACCATGGAGTTTTCAGTGATGTTGGTTTTAAAGCCCTAAAATACAATACTCAGCTTTATGATTGAAATCCAAGAGCTGCAGTTGCCATTCGGATTGTGATTTAAGCAGAATTTACCTTTTTCCCCCCGTTTCTAGGAACAACCGAAAACCTCAGGCAGAGCAGGAGCGGATCTGACAGACAGGCAGATATCATTCAGTATCTGAGCGAGGAGAGATCCTTGGCTTTGCAGCTCTGTGGGTGGATCAAGAAAGGCACTGACTTAGATGTGGAACCTTTTTTAAATTCCCTGGAACAGGAGGGAGACTGGGAGCGAGCTGCTGCCGTAGCGCTTTTCAACTTGGACATACGGCGGGCGATACAAATCCTGAATAAAGGGGCTTCCTCGGGAAAAGGTGCGTGTTGTGTTCAGCTTTTTTTGTGTTGGTGCTGGATCACCTTAGCAGATTTTGTTTTTATGAACAGAATTATGGGCAAGATGCCTCTTGTTGTATAAAATAGGACCTTGAAATGGTTGTGTTGGAGCCTGTCAGGAAGTCTAGTGACAGGACGAGGGGTAATGGTTTTAAATTGGAAGAGGGGAGATTTAGATTGGATATTAGGAAGAAGTTCTTTGGTGTGAGGGTGGTGAGGCACTGGAACAGGTTGCCCAGGGAAGCTGTTGATGCCCCATCCCTGGAAGTGTTTAAGGCCAGGCTGGATGGGGCTTGGAGCAACCTGCTCTAGGGAGAGGTGTCCCTGCCCATGGCAGGGGGGTTGGAACTTGATGATCTTTAAGGTCCCTTCCAACTCTAACCATTCTATGATTCTATGATTCTAAATCTGATAAATCTTAATCTTTCACTTGTCATATTATTCATTATCATATTGGTTTATATCTAGTTAAAATAGAGTGTATGTTCTAGGGTTTAATATCACCCCTTTTTGGGGTGTGTGGGCAGTGTGTGGGTGCTTTCCATAGGGAAGGTTCAGAGTGGAGACTCACTATCATCAAATTCAAAAATAAAATGGAACTTTCTGGCAGGGTGAATATTTAGATGAAATAGATGTGATGTTTTTAGGGAGCCTCTTAACTTGAAGCTGCTCTGTCCTCCAGCTCGGTCTGCTATAGACAATCCTATCGTTTCACTCCTTGTGGGTGTGAATTATAGAATCCCAGAGTGGTTTGAATTGGAAGGGTAATGACAATCTTTTATGATAGTGATAGGAATACATATAACAGTTCAAAACAACTTCAAAACACTAGATCCAGTGTGATACAATATAAAAACTATAACTGAGGCTGTCACGTGTGTGGGCTTGTGACTTTTAGGGCTGTGAACTTACCTGAATGGAGGCATTTAAAGCAGAAACTAAAAAATGCTGGTGTTTGCACATTATTTTAGCGACTGTTAATTCTACTGCATTTTTTCTCACATCCTGACAAAACATTCTGTTCCAACTATACTTTTAATTAGATTAATTTTTTTTTTTAAATCCTCAACTTGAATATTGTCTCACAGATTGGTTTTAATCACCCAGGGGATCTGAACCTCAACGTAGTAGCGATGGCTCTGTCGGGCTACACGGACGAGAAGAACTCCCTTTGGAGGGAGATGTGCAGCACCCTGAGGCTGCAGCTCAACAACCCCTACCTGTGCGCAATGTTTGCTTTCCTCACCAGTGAGTCTGGCTCATACGATGGTGTTTTGGTGAGTAAATGCCTCTTGCATTAAAAATTCCTCGAAGTGGTAGGTGTATAGATCCATAGCCCTTCCCCTCTGTGTGTGTATTTCCATCAATTAATCAGATTGGAATGTATTATTTTCTTCTGATGCTGGCAGATAAGAGGGGGTGTTATTTCCTGCTAAACAAGCACCTCACATTAGTAAATGTCACATTAGTGAACAAAATTTTCATAAGCAGCCAAAATAATTCACAGTATAATTCACATATTTTTAGAGGACCATTTTTTTTAGCACTAGAAATACATTATTAAAATATCTTAAGCTGGGGGGAAGGAGAGAAGGGTTAGTAACAGAGATGCACAAAGCAGAGTAAGCGCAGGGGAGTTTGCAGAACTTTGATCAGACTGTATTTTCTTTTTCCTTATTTACTTGTTGAAATAGTTTCACTGTGTTGAAAGAGTAAACAGAGTGGTTTCACATCTTCTGAAGTTGGTATAAAATTGTCTTGTGGGGAGCAAATTAAATGGTTAATTATGGGATACTCTGAGCTTTTGGAGAAGTGCTGTATTTGATCTTGGCTAGAGAACAACACAAACACTGGATTCGTAGGAATTGTTTAGCCCAAGGGAGGGGTCATTGGCCTAAGCCTGTTGAGAACAAAGTTGTCGTAATGTGTTGCTTTTAAAGTATTAAGAAAAAAATAAGGTGATTCCAGATGAGAGAAACCTGAGTCTCTTTTTCTTTCCTCAAGAGGGAATGTTCTTGTTCTCTGGATGTTGGGTAACTTATAGTTGTTTTTTATTGATGAATTGGAAACTGGCAGATCATAAGGTCTTTCTTTTTTAATTTTAATTTTTACTTCAGTGAGATCTGTTGAAGTTTGCATGAGAAAGTTTTGCCAAGCACATCTTGTTTTGGCAGCCTCAGTCGCAGTCAATTACCAGGATTAATCTAGTCAATGACTTAATATCTTCAGCACTGCATCTAGTGAAAGGATTAAAAAGCGGAAAGTAAATAGTATTTATTGTATTGCTGTACCTTGAGTGTCAATATACGTGTGAGAAGCCTGTGTTTGGAACTAGTTTTTGCCCTGTAAAGCTGCTTTTTCTGGAGTTGGATAAACCATGTCAGATGTGTTGTACCAGGCTCTCCTGCAGATTGAGTGGGTTGGTCCAGGAGCTTTGCACTTGCTCCGATACCTGTATCCAATATAAACAATTTGATGGGTAGTGTGAGCTTTCTGCAGGCATTTTCTGTCTCTTTAATCAGTTTCGGAGTACACTTGTACTGTTGTATAACTAATCATACCTTCTACAGTGCATTGACAAAGTGGGAGCTTGCATGTGATGCTGACAGTTCCCTTTTTCTCTCCAAAGTATGAAAACAACGTGGCTGTACGAGACAGGGTGGCGTTCGCTTGCAAGTTCCTCAACGACGCTCAGGTGAGTTTGTGGTTGCACAGTGAAGCAAAGTCTTGAAGCTGGACTTTATTTAAAGGTGGAAGAAACTCTGGGGTGAACAGTGCAAGCAACGAGTCAGGAGTGATTTGGTTTTTTTGGATCCCAGTAGGATATAATTATGGGATAATCTGGTCTTCAGTTTGTACCTTCAACTTGAGTTTTGCTTGTATTGGTTGGATTTTTACTTAGGATTCATCATGTTTGTTCAACACTTGCATTACCTCTGTCCCTGTTTTACTGGAAAGTATTTGTCCTTATTCAATAGTTATTTTCAGATATTTATGTTCTCTTGAATTAAGACTTGATTTTACAGCAGAGATGTTTTCTTTTAAATTCACTGAAGTATTTAAAGAATATGTAACCACCTTCTTTGCATGGAAGATCATGAAGTCCTGGAGTCCTCAACATAGAAAGGACATGGAACTGTTGGAACAGGNGTGATACATCAACATAAATGAGTTAGGGAGGGATGAACAGATGGTAATAGTGAAGTAATGTTACGGGGTTTTTTTTTTTATAGCTGAACAGGTTTATTGAGAAGCTGACGAATGAAATGAAGGATGCTGGGAATTTGGAGGGAATTCTGTTAACGGGGCTGACCAAAGATGGAGTTGACTTGATGGAGAGTTACGTTGACAGGACTGGAGATGTGCAGACAGCGAGTTATTGCATGCTGCAGGTTAGTGCTTCACCTGAAAGGAAGTCTTTCCAGAAGAGAGCCAAACCTAGTTTCTTCAGCAGTGGAGCACTGAATCTGGTGAACTAAAAACTATTTTCTGTGACAAATTGGAACTGGTTTGTGGAATCACCTGAAAGGCCGGGTGTTAATTCCAGAGGTGTCTCTTCCCTCCCTCTGGCTGGCACAGCTTGAGGAGATCACCAGGGAAAGAGGCCTTTCCTTTTCACTTCCTGACCTGGGAATACCCATTTTCCCGCTTCTTGCTGGTGTGTTTCCTGATAAGTTCAGTAAATTATTTTTTTTTTTTTACTCCCACAATTTTGATAGAGAACTGAGGTGAGGTGGTTTTTTTTGCCTGTAGGCACAGGGATTGGTTTTATGATGGGCTTGTCCTGGCCCTTACAGAGTTGCTGCTGTTGCCAGCACTGTGATTAACTCTAATCATAATGATGATATGGACTGTGATACGTGACAGAATTTTATACTCCTTCCTATGAGACACCAGTTTTTAGGAATATATGGTAGCACAAGTATTCTCAACCAGAGAGGCAGACTAAAGACAACATTTTATATCAAACTCACATTGCAATTTAACAGAAAATTAATGTTTCTCTATACAAATTACTCTATCATTTCTCATCTTTTGTAGTATGCTTTGTAAAGCCTTTTTCAAAGTGAGTAGCATTTCTGACCTTTTTTCCTGCCTGCTTTAGGGTTCTCCATCAGATGTACTTAAGGATGAGAGGGTCCAGTACTGGATCGAGAACTACAGGAATCTTTTAGATGCTTGGAGATTTTGGCATAAACGTGCAGAATTTGATATCCACAGGAGTAAGCTGGATCCCAGTTCAAAACCTTTAGCCCAGGTAAATGTCATTCTTGTATGAAATATCACCAGTCCAGGAAGGATGGTGGCATCACGCTACTATAGAAAGGTCTTTTAGAAACAGGAACTTTTTAACACTTTTTCTGGGGAAACTGTTTTTCTCCTACGCTGGAAAACAGAATGGAGATGTATCATCCAGCTGAATTCAGCATCAGTGGGAGGATGCTGCTGAAACCAGGGAACTGAACCCAGGACCAGTTCAAATTGGCTCTGTTTTAATTGAATCAAAGCTCAAAGCTATTCTGCAGCCTTTTAGCCTTAAACTGAAAGGGAACAACAGCAACTTAATTATCAGTTTGGAACATAAGCTAAGCCAAAGGCCAACACCCTCTCTAAGTGCTATCTATTTAACATCTGGTAGCATTTTTGGCTAACACAGTGGCCTCAGCACAGCACCCTCCACTTCTGTGGCTGCTCGGTAGGGGAACTGCGAGCCTTTGGGCCAAGGGTTTCTAAGGAAGGGGATCTTTAGAAACCTTTCATTCCTGTATCCGTCCCAGCTGTGTAGGGAGAGCTGCATCCTCTGTCATGCTCCAGTGGGTGGGAATTGAGTTTACTGCTCGTTCTTTATGTGATCAACACAAATAGTCCTCCAAAAAGTTGAAATTAGCATTGTTAAGGACTGCTCATGCTTGCGTGCCACATCTATAAGCCAAGATGTCGGGTACTCCTTCACAAGTAGCCTTGGCTTCCCAGGGTGCTCTCTAGAGTGTGGTATACACCAGCAGGAACAAATCCCCTCGTAGGTGTAGCAAAAGCAGAACCAAGTGAAAGAATTAATGGGCTTTTGTTGTCTTTAGGTGTTTGTGAGTTGCAATTTCTGTGGAAAATCAATATCCTACAGCTGCTCAGCCATTCCCCACCAGGGGCGAGGGTTTAGCCAGTATGGTGTCAGTGGGTCACCCACTAAATCAAAAGTTACAAGCTGTCCCGGCTGCCGAAAACCCCTCCCTCGCTGTGCCCTCTGCCTCATCAACATGGGAACGCCAGTTTCCAGCTGCCCAGGTAGGACAGAGTGGGTTGGAGTTATTCAGCTTAAGTATAAGAAAGTTGTTTAATGAGCAGTTCCTGCTGAAAGATCTTCTCCTGCATCTTTTTCCTTCTGTTTGTACTCATTCTGTAAATATTCACGCTCATAATTTTGAAGGGGGAAAGCCAGAACTGAAAACTTGTTTACATCCTGCCTGATTTTATTGTGAAATCTATCATGGAGTTGTCTGGGTTGGAAGAAACCTTTCAGATCACCTAGTCCAACCACCCACCTCAGTCTCATAAAAACCATCACTAAACCATATTGCCCAGTTTCAGTCAAGAGCTGATTACAAACCACTGGCTAATGCAGGATTTACACGTCAATTTATGCATTTTATGTAAGTTTTAACATCTGAAGAGATTATACAGTATGACTGGACTGTGTAAGAAGTCAGTCTTCTTAGAGCCATGCACGGCTGTGCAGTTTTCACCTCTTCTCGTTCTTTCAGTGATCTGTTACGATAATATTTATTGTAATTGTTCCAGTTCATAACTTTGATTTTTGTTGATATATATAAATAAATATGATATATATTTAAAGCAATATTTCATATGCACTAACATAGGAGCATAATTCCCTGGAATCTAAATCCATCACTGAAACATAAATCACTGGGGGGGGTGTTTGCCTCTGCGCAGGAGGATCCAAGTCAGATGAGAAAGTGGATCTCAGCAAAGACAAGAAGCTGGCCCAGTTCAACAACTGGTTTACTTGGTGTCACAACTGTCGGCATGGGGGACACGCCGGGCACATGCTGAGCTGGTTCAGGTGAGTTTATGTTAAAACCTTTCTTATTTCACCTGTGTACACTGCACTGAGCAGGACCTGCCTCCTTTGATGAATTTGTCATATGAAGGTGCTCTGATGGCTGAAGCTCAGCTCTGAGGACAGGCTGGGGGGGTTCATCCTGGAGGAGAAAAGGCTCTGGGAAGACCTTAGAGCCCGTTCCAGTCCCTCAGGGAGCTCCAGGAGGGATGGGGAGGGACTCTTGATCAGGGAGGGGAGCCATAGGACAAGGGAGAAGGGTTTTAAACTGCAAGAGGGGAGACTGAGATGAGATGTGGGGAGGAAATTCTTTGGTGTGAGGGTGGTGAGCCCCCGGCCCAGAGAAGCTGTGGCTGCCCCATCCCTGGAGGGGTTCAAGGCCAGGCTGGATGGGGCTTGGAGAAACCTGGGCTGGTGGGAGGTGTCCCTGCTCAGGGCAGGGGGTGGGAACTTGATGATCTTGAAGGTCCCTTCCAACTCTGACCATTCTGTGATTCTATGATAATCTTTTGTTGGTTTGGAATATCTGCAAAACTTAACCGTGATAATGAGTTTTTCTGAGATATTATGTCCCTGCACATACTTAAATATATAAATTACAAAAATCTTGCTAGTTTTATTTTACCTATTTATTCTTTTATCTGTTATTGCTATCTAGAGACCACACTGAGTGCCCGGTGTCTGCCTGCTCTTGCAAGTGCATGCAGCTGGATACGACGGGGAATCTCATCCCAGCTGAGACTGTCCAGGCATAAATACTGTTTGAAAACCTGGGATCTCTAAGGACATCCACCGGAGTCCAAGTGGGTATTTTTTTAGACAAAGGTCACTTCTGGCTTACTGACTGTGAAAAAATAAATTGCTATCAGATTAGTAAAATGATGCGTGTATGACTGTGCTTGGGGCACACAGGGAGTCCAGACCGGAGACTCTGGGATGGTATTTGTGGTTCAGAGGATTGAAGCTGTTCCATTCAAAAGCCCTCCTCAAACTGTGGACTTTGGACTTTTAGCAAATCCAAAGAACTTCTGTTAATAAGAGTTTTCAGGGTAATGCTGATCAGCCCTTTTACTTGTTTTCCAAAGAGTGCTGTGAAAGTGAGCCCTCAAAACACACACCTTGCAGGTGTTCTTCAGAAGCTCACACAGCGATGCTGGGGGTTCCTCTCTTCCTGGTTTGATCCCACTTTCTTGTATGCAAACAATCCTTTCCGTCCAACTTCATTCCAAGTGCCAGTGTTGATTCTTCTAAAGATTTTTATTTTAAAGAAACAATGCATTTCTTCCCATTCCCAGTGCTAATATTAAAGCATGATCTTTGCAGCTCAAGGTTTTATTTAATTTACCTACATGCCTGGCTGATGTGAATCTTAATGCTAAAGGATTTGGAGGGGGGTTGTCTTGTTGCAGTCTATATCCTAGAGAAGATTTCCCTGAAAACCCGTGTGTTTTGTGTGCAGGGAAACTACAGGAGGGCTCGTTTGATTAATTTTAACATAGTACTGTGAAGACCTGAAATCTCAAGGCTTGTAAATATTTCAGTTTTCAACTACATGCTAAGTTTTGACTACAAAAAAAATATCTGAAGACTTTTGGATAATTGACAGTTCTCTGTACTTGTGAAATCCACTGGGAGGTGTGAAATCAACCTCCCGAGATCCTCGTGGACACCAGTCTGCTCCCAAAAGGCTGCACAATGTTAGGTCGTTGACCAGAAGTAGTTCTAGAAATGTCACCAGCCGGAATTAAGATTATTTATTACCTTGAGAGAGAAAGAATCAATGATATTTTGCTAATACTGTGCTAGGAGCTGGTGGGTGTTGTCCTTGATTCTTTTTTCGTAGGCAACAAAATTCACACAAATTAGGGGGAAAACCCACCTGTTTTAAGGTATGTGATACAAACTATCAGTTTACTTGGTGTGTGTTTATTTACTGGTAGAAACAGTATCTGAGTTCTTTAACACCTGCTATGAAATGCTAAATGGAATGCTAGCAATGAACTGGTACTGAAGGGCCAGGACTGTGAAAATTGGGGCTTAAAAAGAGAATATATTGTAATACAGCTCCAGTTCTGAGTGCTCCAGTGTGGTTGTGACAAGATAGAATACAGAAGCGTTTTCTGTAGCTGTACATGACCTGCATTCAGGAGTTCTGCTAATATTTTCTGATTTAGCATTAATGCTAAAAATACATCTACTACATTTATCCTCATCTAAAATTCTTGCCTAATGGACAAAGATCTTTAAGTTAAAAACCTAAGACCTACTTGATAGTTGTAGGCATGGGAGAGCAGTTACTTTTATTTTATTTTTTTTCTCTTTCCAGTATTTTTGCACACTTTATGTTGCTGTTAAAGAGGTCTTCAGAGTTTATAAACTGGGGTTTAATGTATGAGACTCTATTTATAAAAATACAGGCAATAAAAGTTTTGCTTTATGGAAGTAAGGATTTGTAAGTGTCAAGGATGTGTTTTTATTCCCCTGTAACAATGTGGAGGAAACTTTCCTGATGCATTCACCCAAACAGGGGATTTAACTACTAACTTACAGAGTCTGGTTTTCTTATGTACAGAAACCTCATTTATAATGTTTTTGACTTGACTCTATCTCTTTGTGTCAAATTCTATCATTTTATTAAAGTAGATGCTTACTTTGATACTGAAAATGGCTTTGAAATGGTTACGATTATGAATGTGGGCGTGTTCTGGCACAGTGAAACTCCCAGTTTTGGCTGTTGTTATCACTAATCAATGCACCTCTTATTTTGTAAATTTTCTAAATGGTGTAAGGTTTTTTAATGACCAGATTTTTTCCCCCCTTGTTTGGCTTTTAAATTAATAAAGCTGTGACTTACGAGAATTCTGCTCTGTGCTGTAAGCAGCCTGGATTGTACCAACCTTGGGAACTGGGTGGAAGTTTGTATCATTAAAGTCATGAGAAGTCATTTTCAAGATGCAAAATACAAATTTACTGAATGAGGGGAAGGTATCAAAGCAGGTGAAATTAAAAAAATAAAAATATTTACATTAAACCCCCAAATATCTTCAATGCAAGTTTCCTGTGAAGTATCTTAGAATCTCTGCCAAAACAAACAGGAAGATATCTACAAAACTCCAGTTTCTAGTAAGTCATGGATCCAGAAGCGTTCATCTATACAGTGAGATACCCACAGAAGTCTTCTCCTTGCTGTGTAAGTTAATTTCCAATGAAAACATTCTTCACTGGCCATAGGTGGCACGTGTAACAGCAGCTTTTCAGTATATTTGTCAAAAATAAATGCAAGTATTAACATGCTGTCAGGCCAGAAAGTTACGGTTGCGGTGTCCCCTCTGGAGCTCTAAATATGTGCTAAGAGAAATCAGTTGTTCTTCCCCGTACCAAACGGGAAATATTCAGGGAATTCATGAATAATTTTTAGCGCTTCATTGTAGATTTCCAGGTCTGAAACAGGGCAAAGAAAAAGGTTATGATGCAAAAGCTGAATTTCCCATAAATGAATGGCAGCATTAAAGCACTGTTTATGTGAAAGTAGTGTAGCTGAGCGTTCCCAGTGCCCCTCGTCCTCCCCAGGCAGGGGAAAACTCTCATTGCTTGCTTTTGAGAGCTGTGTTTAGGCCTGCTGGGTGCAGTCACACAAGGTTCAGGCAAGAACCACGTGCTCAAGAGGGTCAATGACCAGACTGTGGCAATGATCTAGGTTGGTTTCAAGTCAGTCCCTATGGTTTGAGAGTAAACCAGTGTATTTTATATTTTTTTTTTGCCATGACATTTGCTTTTATTCTGTTCTGCTACAATAGCTGGCAGCCTGAAGACTGTATCTGTAAGAAGCGATGATCAGGCTGTCTCTTCTTACTTACTGAAGAAGAATTCAGAACACAAAATAAATTTATCATGATATATATTCTTACTCACCAAAAGGACTTTTATCTTCTCTGAACTGGACGTAGGACGCGCACATGATGGTTGCCTGGTTTGTGACTCTTCCCACTACCTCAAGAACTCCTGAGATCTCTTCTTCTAGCTAAAAAACATACCAGAAATGAAATCAGTATTACCAAATCAGCTGCTGTCTCCACTGCGTGGCACTTGAGCTGGGAGCTCTTCACAACTGAACGTTACGGTTTGTTCATAAAAACAGATTCTGTTCAATGTCAAACAACAGAATACTACTGAACACCCCTGCTTCCCTTCCAAAAAAAAACCACAAAAGCCTCAAGCCTCTTACAGATTTATGGCTTTTGTAACAGACTCAGAAAAAATAAAAAAAAGCATCATAGAATCACCTGGATTGGAAGGGATCTATATAATCATGCAGTCCAACCATCCATCTAACTCTAAAAAAAGCCACCCGTCACTACCCCATGTCTCTCAGCAAGGCCAGGCTGGATGGCGCTTGGAGCAACCTGCTCTAGTGGGAGGTGGCACTGCCCAGGGCAGGGGGTGGCACTGGATGGCTTTAAGATCCCTTCCAACCCAAACCATTTGATGATGTACTTCTTTTCCTGACTAAAAATTTACTACGTGCCAAGGAATGCACAGGAGACAAAACCTCAGGAAAAAACTGAGATGTATTTTTTTGTTTTTTGGTTTTTTTCCGATTAAAAAGTCAATCCAGGCAAGACATGCTCAGGTTTAAGAAGGATCAGAACCTCCGGTACCCACAAGAAGCAACAGCAGGTATTTCCAAAGCATTCCTTAACTTACAGGTTCGCTCAGCTCCACAGTGGCATGCTTTCCTTCTCCATCCGACAGCACGAAAAGCTTCCCAGTAGGATGAATCTAGAAAGACAGAGAATCGTAGAATGGTCAGAGTTGGAAGGGACCTTCAAGATCATCCAGTTCCAACCCCCCTGCCCTGGGCAGGGACACCTCCCACCAGCCCAGGTTGCTCCAAGCCCCATCCAGCCTGGCCTTGAACCCCTCCAGGGATGGGGCAGCCACAGCTTCTCTGGGCAACCTGGGCCAGGGTCTCACCACCTTGGAAGAGAATGCTCTGGGGAGACCTTAGAGCCCCTTCCAGTTCTGGGGCTTTTCGGGACTGGAAGGGGCTCTAAGGTCTCCCAGGAGTCTCTTCTCCAGGCTGAAGCCCCCCAGCTCTCTGACCCTGAACCCCTCCAGGGATGGGGCAGCCACAGCTTCTCTGGGCCATCAAGCATGAGCGCTCCAAAGGCAGTTAAAAGCGGTTACCGCTTTAACCGCCTCAAGCGCCACCGCCTAACGGGCCTTTTCCCGGAAAGATCACACCGTTAGCGGCCGCCTGCGGGCCTGACTGGAGCCACCGGTTCTTCTAGGCCAGATTATGACAAGCTGTGAAGGGTAAGGCGACAACCACCCCACACAAGTGTCCTCCGGCCTCCCCACAGCGGCCCAGCCCGGAGCGCACCCGAAGACTAGGCCCCACGCAAGGCGACAGGGCAATGCCCACCCTCCCCGCCTTCCTGGAGGCCCAAAGGGCGACGAGAGGAGATTACGGACCNNACCTTCTCAACCCGCCCCACGAAGCAGACGGGCTGCCCGATGTGCTGTGCCAGCTGGCTGGTGGCGATGCGGCGCCGCGGCCCCTCGTGCAGGTCCGCCATCTTCTTGCGGGAGGGTTTCCCGCCCGCCCGTGTTGCCCCGGCAACGGGAAGGGGGAAGCGGAAGGGGAAGTGCGGGGGCGGGAATTCCCCTTGGCCTGAGGCGACCCGGAAGCGGCGGCGGCGGGCGGTTAGGCCCGAGGTGACAGTGGCCCCGACCATGTATGTTTTGTTATTTAATTCCTTCTTTCTCCCCCTTAATTACTCTCTTTTTCCTCTCCTCCCTTCTCCCTTTACTTGCTGGCTCCCCTCAGGGCACCGCGCTCCCCTCAGCGGCCTGGTACAGGCCAGGGTTGACACCCAAACCGTCGCACTGGTGGGACTTTCTCACTGTTGGTGGTAAATAACGACTTAATTTAGTTATCTGCTGCGGGGGACACTAAATTGAGACGGTGTGTGGTCTTCTGGCCCTCTCTGGGTCTGTTAATGAGGATGTGGGACTGTTGGAGCAGGGCAGGAGGGGGCCATGGAGATGCTGTGAGGGCTGGAGCCCCTCTGCTGGGAGGACAGGCTGAGAGCTGGGAGGTTTCAGCCCGGAGAAGTCCTAAAAAGTCCCTACAGGGGCTCCAGGAGAGATGGGGAGGGACTCTTGATCAGGGAAGAGAGCAATAGGATGAAGGGGAAGGGTTTGACACTGAAAGAAAATGAGATGAGATGTGGGGAAGAACTTCTTTGCTGTGAGAGTGGTGAGAGCCTGGCCAGGTTGCCCAGAGAAGCTGTGGCTGCCCCATCCCTGGAGGCGTTCAAGGCCAGGCTGGATGGGGCTTGGAGCCACCTGGTGTGGTGGGAGGTGTCCCTGCCCAGGGGAGGGCGTGGGGCTGGATGGTCTTTAAGGCTGGAGAACAGCCACTCCTGCACCTGGAAGTGCAGGTTGAGAATAAGCTCAGTCTAATTTTTTAGTGTCTCCTGGCAGCCCAGAGGGCAAACTGCATCCTGGACAGAACCAGGCATTCAAAAGATGTGGTTATTTCACTGTATTTCATGTTGGTGTGGTCTCAGCTTGAGCATCGTGTGCAGTTCTGTGCTCTGAGATTTGAGAAGAATGTGAAGGTCCTTGAATAGATCCAGAGGAGGGCATCAAAGCTGGTGAAAAGGCTGGGAGGGATGTCCTGTGAGGGGCAGCTGGTTTGTGTAGTTTGGAGAAAGAGGCTGAGGAGCCACTTCATTACTCTCTGTAGTTTCCTGAGGACGTGGAGAATGAGATGCTGATCCCTTCTCCCTGGTATCCGGTGACAGGGTGTATGGGAATGGTTCAGAGCTGCTCCGTGGCAGGTTTCAGTGGGATATCAGGAAGCATTTCTTTATTGAGAGGGTGATCAAACACTGGAACGGGCTTCCTAGAGAGGTGGCTGATGCCCCAAGCCTGTGAGTTTTTAAGAGGCCCTTGGACAATGTCCTTTAGCCTGTGGTCAGGCAGTGGGCCTAGATGATCGTTGTAGCTCCCTTCCAACTGAACTGTTATGTTCTCTTCTATTAGTTTAGTTTAATTTAGTTTCATTTCACCATTAAAGAGCTTAAAGTCAATCCCTACAGTCAGAGCAACTGATGGACACAAGACAGAGCTATCTGGATGTGGCAGTCTCACCATGCGTTTTGCTTTTTCCCATGTGTTTTCCGCAGCTGTCCCTTGCGTGGAGAGGTTCCTCCCAATTTGTTTAGTGGAAAAGGTGGCTCCATTAGATGTGGCTTTGTCAAGGGAGGTGATCCTTCCCCTCTGCTCTGCCCTGGTGAGGCCACATCGAAGTGCTGGGCACAAGCAAGATGTGGATATACTGGCAAGAGTCCAGTGAAGGGCCACAGTGATGCAGAACCAGCATGTGGTGGGGAAGGGGAGTGCTGTGGGATTAGATCTTCCACGGGTGTAGCTGATTGTCACCTCCTCAGTGTCACTAGGCCATTCACTTCCTAGGTATTTTATTTGCAAGAGAATGTCCTCATCTCCTTAGCACATCTTCAGAGATTTTAAAGGGGACATCTCATAACTGTTGGAGGGAGATGCAGGGGACTGCTGCGGAGTGGCTCCTCAAGGGGTATTTGCCAGGTTTGAAGGGTCAGCTGTTAGAAACACGCATTGGGAAAGTTCTTATAAATCTGTTTCTGTATCATGCTTGGCAGCTGTTGAAGGTTTGCAGTTAAAAGAGAACTGTTTGCAGGGAAACGAGTGGTTTTCAACCATTGAGTATTGTATCTGGTAGACACCTAGCATTCTATTTTAACATTTTCTGTCTTCATCAGGATTTTGAATGTTGACATCGGTTTGAGTGCTCTGGCTCTGCCTTTTTCACCTCTACTTTTATTGTCTAACTTGATTGTGGTTGATTTTTTTATGGTTCAGCGTCTTCAGACATTTTTGTACTGTTGTAACGTGGCTGCATAGTTCTCGGTATTTCTGCTTCCCTTACATTTTATGAAAACTTGAAAAATAATTATTCCCATTTTATGTAGGTGAAAAGGTCTTTGTTAGTGTTTTGTTACGTCCTTTTTTTTGTATTTGTGTTTTTCTCCTGTTTTCAAGAATCAGAAACTAAAGTAATACGGCTAATATTAATGCTACATAAAAGAAATTCTATATCTTTTTTCTTTCTTCTTCTTTTTTCTTCACATTGTAACTTAGGCTAGACCAAAAGCTTTTAAACTGTTCTTTTGGTGTCACAGAGAAATCCTGTCGACCTGCACATTCTTGACTCTTGAACTGGTTGTTTCCCTGTCATCAGCAGGGCGGTAAACATCTTTTTTCTGATTGCTACTTTATTGGTGAATCACAGGGGATGCTAATGTGGAAGAGAGAATTGCTCTGATGCTGTTTTCTCCTCCCGTAGATTACACAGCTTGAACTGCTAGATAGGAAATTATTCTGGTTCTTTCTTTTAAGGTGCATTTTGTATCTGGTTCTGACCTCGTTTCATCATTGATCTAATTACCGGCAGTGCCACCGCAGTTCTGCTGTGCTGTACTCCTGGGTATCCTCTCTTTATCTTACTCTGCATCTTTGGTGTTTTTAATATTAAATTACCTTTCTCCTCCTATCACTTGTGAACACGCAGGAAAGCTGAAAAGTAACCCTAAATATGCCAGGACCTTCCTTGTCTAGAAAAACTTTATTGGATTGAAGGTATTGGTTTAGCTCAAAGGTCACCCGTATTTCTTGTCAAAGGAGACTGACAAAATGCAGGAGGAATAAATTAACCCCTTTGTGCAGTTCTGGAACTCATCTTTGTCCAGTCCCAAGTACGTTCTCAGGGCCTCAGAGAAAGACACAATATTTTTTGCAACTTCACAGAATTGCTCTAGTTCACAGTTTATTCCTTGCTAATGACTGAAGCGGTGCCAAAAGCAGGAGAAAGGAAAAAATTGTGTTTGCCTTTTTTTTTTTTGGTGAGGGGGAAACATGAGGAGAAGGGAATTGCATATTCCTACCAAGGGAGATTTTTATCTTTAGGCAGTGAATTCAATTTCAGGGCTCCTATAGAAATAAAATTAATCCCATCTGGAAGGGAAAGGCGCTTTGCTGTAGAGGAGAAATTACTGGGGGAACGTGGAGCCATCTCTGAATGGTGGGTGTATTTGCTGTGATTTTGTGCTGACAGCTTTTTTAAAAAAAACCCACACCACCACAGCTAAGTGCTTTTTTCTGTGGTCTGTATGACCGTACATCCAGGTCCACAGACTTCACATTTAATTTTTTTACTCTGAAATGAAACTGGTGTGGAAACTGGTTTTTCTCAGCTTTTGTTAACTGAAACCTCGTCTTATCTACAAGTAGTAAAACTCCAACCTGATTCTGCAAGTGCTTGAACTCTGTTCTTATCTTCAAGAGCACGAGTGTTTCCATTCAACTCCCTCTTTCTTTGTTGGACGGGGGGCTTTGTTCTGTTTTTAACATGTAATTCTAGAAATTTAGTGGTTGCATTTCCCGTTGCTGGAGAGATTTATGTTTACTTTTGAAGTACCACACTTGATAAAATTCTTAAGAGAGCAGATATGACAAATAGCCCAGCATTGCTTGTCTGGAGCTTTTCCTTTACCTGTGCCATACAGCTCTACATTTTCTTTGGCTTTGTTTTGTTAGTCTTTTTCCTTTTTTTTTTTTTTTTTTTTTTTTTTTTTTTTTTTTTTTAATTTACTCCTGTGTTTGTCATTTTTTTTTTTTTTTTTTTTTCCCTTTTTTTTTTTTTTTTTTTTTGTTATTTACTTTAAATTTACCACTGTGTTCAGCAAAGGAGCTGAAATATTGCAGGTTGGTGAGCTCCTTCCTCCCCGTTGGTTACGCAGACCCGTGAGAGCTACAAGCACAAGTTTTGTTTCCAGAGAGGGAAACAGCCTCGCTGAATGCATTTAATCTTTTTAATATGTGGATTCCTTCCCACCTCCCCAACATTCACAGTCACAAAGTACAACAAATGCTGTTTTCTTACTGCTGGACCTGTGATTTTAAGAGTGTAAGAACCCGAGGCCTGAGCTCAGGGGATACTTTTGTTTGCTTTGTTTGTTTTTCTGCTTCAAGCAAAAGGATGTGGGATTTTTGTTTTGTTTTCTGTTTGAAAAAATCCTGCTGGCAGTGGAATGAAATTAAAGCTACTTCAGAAACTGAGAACTGCAAAGTAAAGATTTAGATAAAATGTATGTAGATAAAATGAATTTTGTGGCTTTTAGAAAAAAAATGTGATGACTTCTGTCAGCTACAGGAAAATATCAAGGATGGAAAAGGGCTTGTAACATTAATTTGCTCAAATTGTATTGATAGATAATTTACTTTGAATTGGAAGGTCTGTTGTCCTTTAAGCAGTGAAGTTTAGGTATGTTAAATATGCAGGATTTAAAAGGTGACATGTGTGTGGTTTCCTGTGCAGCCCTTTTGTGCCATGGAGATACCGACTGAGATGCTTTTCTTTGTGGGAGAAAGAAGGGAAGGGGAACGCAGTGTGAGAGAGCTGAAAACTGTACAATAACACTGATCTCAAAGAGGGGAAAAAAAGAGTGTGATTGGAGCAACTGGAGCTCTGGCACCTGAATTCAGGGGCTGAGTGGAATCTGAGCCCTTACTAAAACTTATCTGTAAGGTTTTACACATCAAGTTGATTTTGCTTCTCGTTGTTGCATGCTTAGGATGAAGGTTAAATTGCGTTTTAAACTGTTCCACTGCTGCCTCTCCTTCATACATCATCGGAGCAGAAACCTGACTCTTGAGCATTACAGCCCAGGTTTTTACCACTTGAGCTATGGGACTGACAGCCCTAATTGGTAGCAGGAGAAGACTTATTCCCCCAGGGCTGAAAAGGGAATATGCTGCTGGCGCCATGTGTTGAGCCTGGCTGTGGGGGAAGGTAACGAATAAATGAGGTAATTAGGAGTTCCACGGAACTGGAAATATCAGTATTTCACGCAGTAAGGTAGGAATAAAGTGCAGATAACGAACTTTTTTGGTTTTAATTACCACATACCTGGGATTGGGTACTTTATTCTGTTCTTGTGTGCATCAGTATAGTTTATTTAGTTGCTGGAAATGGCCCTGTGGCAGCATGACCAAGCAGTAGCTGCCCAGCCTGCAGGGTATTCAATCCTTAAGTTGTGGGTATGGAGCCACAGTCTGAATTTCCCATGCTTTTCCCATGTCCTATTTCTATCCCATTTCCTAAAGCCGGTGCTTATGCTTCGTACTGGACGTTCTGGGATCTGGGGCATGGAAGTGTTTGCTGTCACTTTTAACAGCAGGGTGGGAGGCAGTTTATATCTGGTGAATAGTTAGTTGCAGTTAATCACTACAGGTCACTGGCTAGGACAAAAAAAATCTTGCTTATGGGACCATGAGTATTTGGGTGGGAAGTGAGGAATTCCAGCATATAATTAATCCAGGATTTTTATCTGTCTCTCTTTTTCTCCTGTGTGGTAGCGCTCATCTCTCTTTTCCACCTTCTAAAGATTCTTCTTTGTTCAATTTAGTGTGAAACTTGACATGGTTCACCCCTTCTCTTTAGACTGGACTCCTTCCTCTGTTGGAGGTGTATATTGGACATTGCTATCGGGTTGTTGGTCCCTTCTCCTTTAAACGTTGGTGTCTGCAAAGTAAATCAGGATTCTGTTCCTCAAACTCTACTTCAAACTTGAGATTACATTGTTCCACTTTTCCCATTTTTTCCACTTTTTAATTGATGCACAGACACCTAAGACTGAAATTCCTGCATTATAAAGCTGAATTTTCTATAGGATTGTGCTTTGGGCTTCAAAGAACTAACTCTGATGAGAAAGTTTGTGCAACAATGATTTGAAGTAGCAGAAAAATATGAATATGTACTATATAAATGCTGAAGGGTGTTTCTTTCTTTCACTTTCCTCTAGAAAAGTTGAAGTTGTTGTGGTTTGGTTTTGTTTCAGTTGTTCCACTGTAACTTTATAGAAAAGACTTTTATACTTCACTCTTTTTTTGCCTATTGAAGTCAATTGCTTCTTCAACAAGGTCATGTCTGACATCCAAATGCCTGATATTTCAAATCTGGGAATAAAAATTAAGCTGTGATATCGTGTATGTATTTGGCATGGTGTGAACTTCCTAGGGTAAATGTTCTATTTATTTAATGTGTTTTGTCTTCATTTTAGATAAGAGCTTAGAAGAAGAAGAAAAAAAAGAGGCTATGTTCAGCTTCTTCCGAAAAAGTCAAGATTCAAAGAAGGTTACAGTGCCAGAGAGAGAGGCAGATGGATTCGTTATTGTGGGTAAGTGGTACTTCTGTATAAAATTCTGCTTCTTGTCTCTGCAATGTAAAAATTTCTTTGAGATGCTTAGAGCAGATGAAATGTTAAGAGAAGCCATGATAAACCTTTTCAGAATTCTTACTTTTCCTGAAGTTCATATTCCTAGTCTCATCACTTGGACTAAATAGCCGAAGTTTTATTGCCATAGGTGTGAACTCTTATTCAAGAGCATTGAAAATGCAGGTTCTTGTTAATTTCTCTAATATTGTGAGCAAGGAGATACATCCTTGCAAAACATGAAAGCTCAAAGCTGAGGCTTTTTGATTAGAGTTGTGGACTAGAGCGTTTTCTTGCAGTTGTTAGAGGACAGGGTTTTTTTTTTTCCAGGTTCCTTTCTTTTAGTGTTACTCTCAAAGTCTTTTTATGTTAGAAACCAAGAAACTATCTGCGTCATTTTAGTGCCATGGCAAATGTAGATGTTCTTTGTAACAATCTGACTTACATTTAGTTTGATGAAAATAAAGCAATATAGGGTTTTCAAAGTCTCTTTATTATTCAAAAACTAATCTGAAATGTACTCACCTGCGAACTGGCTAGATTTGCAGCTTTAGTCGAGCTCTTTCACAGTCTTGTAGGATGGCTGAAGCCTGCAGAAGATAAAGGATTTATTGCTGTCGTGCTGTAGCTGATCCTTTTCTTTTTCCTCTTTTGAAAATTTGTGTTTTCCTCGTAAATCTGTCATCGTCAGTGTTCAGCTCCTGCTGCTCGGGTGTACTGACTTGTTCTTAGCAGGAATCTTGCAGTGGTTCTCTATTGAAGCGTTACTTCTTGAGCGTTTTCAAGTCATGAAAGCCTCTAGATTATCCAAATCTATCAATCTGAGGGAGTCCTGTTTGAGCAGACAGCAGAGGGCTGCAAAGATGCTGAGGGGCCTGGAGTATCTCTCTGCTGAGGAAAGGCTGAGGGACTTGGGTCTGTTTAGTCTGGAGAAGAGAAGGCTGAGGGGAGATCTGATCAACATCTATAAATACTTCAAGGGTGGGTGTCAGGAGAGTGTCTGAAAGAAGGAACTCAGCAGAACAAATGTGGTCAGATTTACACCAACATCCAAAATCTCACAGAAAAGGA
Organism: Thinocorus orbignyianus; assembly: GCA_013400375.1. Lineage (NCBI taxonomy): Eukaryota > Metazoa > Chordata > Aves > Ciconiiformes > Thinocoridae > Thinocorus > Thinocorus orbignyianus. Next base: position 313,674 of record VXBW01004233.1, read on the forward strand.
GGTGGGAACTGCTATTTTTCATCCTCTGTCCTTACAGTGTAAGACAAATATTATTAAGAATATAGAAGAGAACTGGTATTGGATGAAAGGTGGAATTTTTGGTGGGAGTTAAGGTGCTGTAGAAGTCATCACTACTGTATGCTGAGACAAAGTCGGGTGCGTAATGGGATGCCAAAAGAGTGCACAAGCTTGATGAGTTACAAATTCTTATCTCAAAATTTTGATGGTTGGGTGTGAGGGTATTTTAAGGTAATCTCTGTGAGGCATTTGAAATTTGGCTTTACATTAAATGAGGTACATGAACCTTACTCTGCTCAGTGTATGTATTTCTGAGTTAATTCAGGGTTTTGTACCTAAGGGATCATCCTCATCTGTAGGCAGGAGCATCCTCACTCAGCTGCGAGACTGGAAACTACGATTTACAGCTGACTGAATGTTGCCCTTTGTTAACTGCACGATCAACCCTCCTCAGTCTCTAGTTCTGGAAATCTTGACTCTGTTTCTCTGAAGAACCGTTTTATATATGTATCTGTTCCTTTAACTCCCCATTTCTGGTTTGACATGAAATTATTTGGGGTATTTTTTTATTGTGGAAAGAAGAATTGGATAAATTTTGTATTTGAATTAAGGGATACCTCCACTATCACACAACATGTAATAAAGACCTATTTGTTTACATTTGTTTACAGTTCTGTACATATATTTTTTAAGAACTTCTTAAATGTTTGTTTCTGAGGGAAACGTGCACTTTAAACTTTACAAGAGTGAGTGTGCTATGAAAGAGGAATTTAATACACTGATCCTCCCAAATCAAAGCATTACCCCGTACTAGATTTTAACTGCAATTCAAATAACTTTTTGGTTTCTACTCTCTGCTTACACACTTCAAAAATGAAATGCGTTGAAAGATTTGTAAAATCTTAGTGTTGCTGTTGCTGTTTATTTTCTGGGAGCCGGTAGTAATGTGTAGTAGATTCCTGTGAATCTTTATGTTGTTTGCTCATTAATATTTAAGGAGCATTTACTGGTGCTAGTAAGGAAGGCTGGGCTGCTGCAGTGTTTTAAAATATACTATTACATTAAAGAAATGCAGGAGGCTGTGTGCCAGTTGGAAAAAAATCAGGGTCTCAATGTCCTTTCTGCATCAATGGACGTGTACTACGTATTTTTTGATATAACAGTAAGTGCTTGTGTAGTTATTTCCAACCTTGCAGTTTCCCACTAACTAAGCTACAATTTCAGTAAGTTCAAGAGTATTTTACACTTATTTTGTAATAATAGGAGATTTGGAAAAATCTTGGAGTATTTTTTATCTGAAGAATACTTTAGATGTGTCAGCCTCTGCCTCTGTAAGTGATCACTTTGATGCATACCAAAATGTTACTGTATTAAGTGACCTTTTTTGTGAAGTGCTGCTTTCTGGGTTTTATACTTCAAAATCCTTAGTAGCTCGTTGGGGTGTTGAATTTTACAGTCTGAGTTGACTGAAAAGGGAGGATGAGGAATTCAGAAGAGCGAGCCCTCTCCTGTTACCGCTCCTGAGTTGCACAAGGAGGTAATGGCTCCCCTTCATTCAGTAATGAACTCAAACTAATCCTCTGGGGTACTAATTTTGCACAAAAACAAACTGCGTTTTTCAATAGTGCCGCTAGATGGGGATTTCTCTTGTATTCAGGACTTGTGGGGCTTTTTCTCTTTCTCTTTCACACACACAAAGTAGAGTAGTAGTAATTATCGCCACACCGTTTTACTAGACTGTAGGTTTCCGACGGATTTATAAAAAGCTTTTTAAATCCTAATATCAAATCTATAATGGCATTCCAACCTAATAAAAATAATGAAGCTTGAAATGTTGACAGCATGTATCTAGATGTTTGGCTTGTAATTCCTTCCAGACAGATCTGTTGAGGCCCATGTGGGACCTAAATAACACAAAGAAGTAAATTTGCATATTTTACAGCAGGGGGAAAAAACAGAATGCAAAAACATGAATAATTAGGAGCACAAGCTTCATGCTATATTAATACTGTTGAAAAGCATGTGTTGATTGTATTCTGAAAGCCAGTAGTGATTTGGTTGAGTGAACTCAGTCAGCATCTCTTATGCAGATGAAAGGAACTGGGTTACAGAACAACCGAAATTCATTGTTTTGCTGGCGAAGGAGGTATATTTCTTCAAGAAAATAGGTTGGGTTTTTCTGTTTTGATTCTGTACAGCGCAGGGAATATTTGGTTTTAATGCCTCATCAAAGCAGGTTTTTGTTGACAAAGGGCTGTTCAATTCTTCGTTTACTTGTATACCTCTAGATTTTAAAAACAGTGCTCTCGGCCACAAATCCAATGTTAGCATTTTTAGCACCTTAGCATACGTGACCTACTTACTTTGCAGTCCATTTCTCTTTTTTTTTTTTTATTTTCTTTTTTTTCTTTCTAAGGCTTGAGCCCCTGAAACACTTTCATGCTGCTTCTTTGTGTATTTGGTTATTTTTTAATTTGAAAAAACACCCTTTTTAAAATGTTAGCATGCAGGCCGTTTTTTAATGGGAATATGAATCATTGTATTGGCTTCTGTTGATGGCAATATAAGATGTTGGATGTAATTTTTATGAAAAAAAGTTACTTAAAAATGGTAAAAAGTATGAAAAGTGATTTATTGATTGCTTTGGCTAAATGTTGTCTCGGTCCCTTAAATCACAGCTATCTCAAAAAAAGTTACCTGGTTTTGAACACTGACTCAAAGGAGGAGAAAAGAAAGAGGATGAAGACTTCTTATCTTCCACAGCAGTTTGAATTCTGGGGAGAAAAACAGAAGTTCAGGAATGTGCTGCTGCTTTATTTTCGGGGCTTCAAGACAGACAGAAATGCATGGAACCAACCATTTGCAATCTGTCTTTTAAGCCCATCTTCTTAATTTGCATAACCAAAGGAGGAGAATGGCAAAATGTACCAGTCTTTTGAGAAGTTGATGTAATTGTAAGAGGTTCAAGAGGCATCTGGCAAAAGGTTGTTTTGAGGTCACACGTGCATCTGACAGTTTGCTGCCAGCCCTCTGAGAAATTATTGGTTGGAGTTGGGTTCCTGTTTTTCATATTAACTGCCTTCTGACTTGATGTATAATAGTCACTTTCTCCACGTCCGGGTCTTCCAACTGCTCCTGAGAGGTTTGATCCCACAGATTTTAACGCTTGCAAATAGTGATGGAAGTAAAAAACACTGAAGTAAGAAAGTCTTTATTTGGTTTTGCTAGAAATTTATCCTTGGAAAAGATGAAGGCATTTCTTGGATATGACTATTCTGCAGTGATGTATTTGCACAGTCAACACAGGACTCCAGCCTTTGCTTGTAGCAGGGGGATTACTTTTGGACACCTGGGTTCTGACAGTTTTACTCCTGTACATAGTAGTTTACTCTCTAAGAGCAGTGCCTTAGTCTGTTGGTCCATATAACATCCTTAAAGCAATTTGTGGTTCGAAAAGGAAAATACTGATTGCTTATAGTACAACAGAGTAAAAGTAGAAAAATGTAGTGTAAAAGTGCTGGTTGTAAACTTCATTTCCAGGAATATGCTGGTCATTGTATCTCTTTTAGAATTAAAAGCTTCTTTGCTTTGGGATGCAAAGAAAATAGTTCAAGATATAACAATATCATTTTTAGCCCAAGTCTGATTTTTTTTCTACGTAAGGAGAACTTAGTTCTAGGGCTGACTGAAAAACAAGAGGTGTAAAATGCCTTGCAGCCGTGCAAGTTGCTGTTCAGGTGGATGATAAAAGATAAATCTAGATGATAAATTCAGGTTGAAGTCCCTCTTAGGGCAATTTACGGCATAGTTGGAGATCCTTCTCTGGAAGGAGAGCCCTGGTCATTAGCCCCCGCAATCGCCGCTCAGCTGGTTGGATTCCTTCAAACCACACATGGAAGTGGTCATTTTTCTCTGAAGGAAATGTTACGTTGAGCTGATTTTTACACACACCCCTCCCTGTCTCTGGCAAATAAGTGTTTTTGTACATTTTTTTCAGTGGAAGAAGAAAGATGACTTTGCCAAAGAGACATTGCCTTCTTTATTTGTAATTAGGCAGTGTATAAAGAAACTCAGGAAGGTTATCCTCAGTGTTTCACAGACCTCAGTATGAAATAGTAACAATAGTGTAAAGCTTTTCTTTATAAAATGAAAGATGGCTTTTTGCCTTGTGCACAAAGGTGTTTTTTCTTTCTGTGCTCTTTCTTGATCTACTCAGTTAAGTACCTTTCAGTGAGGGCCAAAGAAATTAAAGGATATACGTGATTTTTCCCCTCAGTTGTGTTGAACTTCAGTGCTGTTTGATCTGCTTCTGCTGTAACACATCTTTGGCGGTTGCCAAAAATGGAATGTGCTTTCTGATCCCTGCTCAGGCAGCTGAATGGTCTCCAGCTTTCTCGTGCTGCTTTTCAGAGTCAGCCCCCTCCGGTCAAAAAGAAGCATTTCCTCGCAGCATTGACCATGCCTTGCTGGGGAAATTCGACAGGAATCCTTTTCTGTGACTGTGGTCACTTCACTTTGGACTTTTTATCTCTTTTAGTAAATGATTCTGGTGCTGTTTCCATTGTCATGGGGATGTCCTTCTATGTGACAGTGAAAAATAGAGAGGAATGCAAAGACCTCCTGCTTCGTTGGCGCAGTTTGGTTCTTTAACAATTAGCACAGGCTCTGCTGTAATTACGGTTGCCATCTACATCACAGGATGTATTCACAGTTTTAATTCTATATATTCCTACTCTTGAGGGTAGGGTTATTAGCTAAAAAACCTGTATATGGGGCAAAAATGATAATGTCAGAAGCTTAAATGAGTTTAATTTAGGAATATTGATAAAGTGTGAGTGTTCTCTGTCTTACACCCTCCCGGGAGTTCAAATACGCTCAGCAGATGTATTCTTTTCACTTCCTTCTTGTTTTTTTCGGGATGTCTGGGTAAAGTTAAGGGAATATGGATGAGGTGAATATGGGTTTTGTATTTTGCCTATAGCAGTGCAGGTACAAACTGCAGAGAGAGCTCTCACAATGAGTAGCATGAAGTTGTTAAGATGAAGTTCATTTGTTTTGGTGGGTTTTTTTTTGTGTTCCCCACCCCCCACCCCCTCACCCCCTTTCAGTTACCCCCAGATTAACGATGAGGTCTTTGAGCATGTGATGGCCATTAAACTTGTACAATATACTCCTTTTTTTTCAGTTAAAATGGGCAACCTTCCCTAAAATGATCCAAGGACCCCAAAAGATTTTGCTATTAGACTGTATCATTCTAGATCTCTGCTGAGACCTGTCTAGCCCAGCAATACACTGCAGTACTTCAGGAGTTTAAGCTCATAGTTTTCCTGTTCCAGGGTGAATAAGGGAGAGGAACAACTTTAAAATTAATTTTTAATCCTTCCTTCAGTTTGTATGAACCTTCAGGTTCTTGAGGGGGAGGGAGTGGGACTTTATGGCTATTTCTTTGCCATCTTATTTTTTTCTGTGGGAACTTGCCCACATAATTTCTTGAGAATGATTTCATCCTTAGGTCTTGCAGAAGAAGAAGGCTATGACTAAGGAAGATTTGATTTACAGAAGCATTAGCAAAGTTATTATAGCAGAAAGCAGCCAATATTGCCTTTAAAACATGGATATGAAATATACATATCAACGCACCTTTCTTTAGGAGAGAAAAACAGGGGGGAGAGATCTTTTTTTCTAGAACTCTTTTCTTTTACTAACCCCCAAGTTATATCAACGCTACAAAAAGATGCACAAAGAGCTTTCTTTAGATTTAAACAAAATTTGACATACTGACTCCAGTTAAATATAAACTTGTGTGGGATGCATCAGCTCTTAGGAAAACTTACTCCTATTTTACCACTGAGTGAATCAGAGGTGAGACCCGGGGAAGAACCAGCAGCAGTTTCTAACTTGTGTTTCAGAAAAACAGGAAAGAGGGGACCAAGAAGTAGAATTCAGTGTCTTAAATTCAGTTTTACAAAATGTGTTTTGAGCATATTTGCCTTAAAATGACCCACTGGCAAAAGCTGAAGTGTGTGGATCGAGGTGCTGTCCATCAAGCACCTCTGTCCTCTTGATTCAAACCCAAAAGCTGAAGTTACAGCCTGTTCTTCCTGAAATATGTTTTGGTGTGTGCTTGTGCTTATTCAGGCATTCATCTGGGAAGTGGAAGACCTCAAATCGAGTCCTGCAGAGGCTTAGCCCAGTCAGATGCACATCTTCCAGCATCAGAGTCTTAAAATAGCCCAGCTGGGAGGACCTCCAGTGTTTATGTTGGCCATACGGTGGTTCTACTTCAATAATGCAAGATCTAGGAGCTTCTCTGATAGCACATTAATCATTGATCTGCACTGACCTGGGAGTAAGGGGACAGGAATACTGGTCTCTACTCCCCAGACTGTGTATATTGCAAGTTTGTGCTTTTTTTTCTTTACCTTAAAAGACTAAAAGTTAAAGAAACCCTCCACAGCCAAACCCCAAAAAGCAGTGTGAAGAGACAGGAGGAGAAAGGTTCCCCAAGCAAAATTGAAGTGCAGCTGACCAGGAGGGTTCCGTGTTGAACACCTTCAGATCTCAGCTCTGTCACTTCTTGAGTGGGCCGGGTAGAGGGTGAGGAGAAAAATGGGATCTACTCTGGTTTCCCCTGGTTTCATTTCCAGGGAGAAGGTGCCCGTTATTCCCAGAGCACGCTGCGGAGGAGGTGGGAGTTCAGCTGTTTCCCGATCGGATCCAGGCCGCCCGTGTTCATGTGCAGAAGCGACAGCTAATGAATTTAGATCCCTAATGCATTTTGTGGCTTCGGAGACAGCTGCTTTTTTAGATTATTGTTTGGAGTAGGTCTTGCCAGGCATTGGACCCGTTCTCATCTTGTTGATAGCAAAATATGTGGCCTGTGTGAAGATAATGAGTCGTGGTTCGTTATAATGCGCTTTTCATTTTAAACAGCATTAAACAGCAGTCAAATTCTGTACTTGCCAGTCTTTGCTGTTAGGCTAAATTACCTTTTTAGGAGTGCTAAGAAACTATTAGAAGAACGAAGGGGAAGAACTCAAAGGAAAATAATTGAGGATCGTATTTTTGGGGATATTCAACTTGTCACAGCCACGAAGGCATTCATTATCCAGCAAAAGTTGATTAAAATAAGCCCTACTTTGTTGCTGGAAGGTGTGTTACAGGCCCAGCCATGGGGCAGAAGGGGGTGTGTTTTGTTCGTTGGTAGTGCCTGCTCCTTCTGCCAGCTTGGCCATCAAGGGGCGTGGGACTGCTTTATCCTTCTGCCGCAAGCTAATTTGTCTTAGAGTGTTTGAGGTTGGGGTTTTTGTTTGTTTGTTTGGGTTTTTTTTTGTGTGTTTTTGTTTGTTGGTTTGGTTTTTGGTTTTGTTTTTGCAGTGTTCTGTTTTAAAACAAAAAGGCAAAGCATTATTTTTTTCCTTCTTTTTTAAAGATGCCATCCCCCACTCACTCCCTCCAATATTCTTATGGTATCTTTTGCTGGTTGAGCAATACGGGCTCGTTCCTGCCTAATGTCAGCAGGTGCCTTTCAGCTGCATATCTTACACACTGACCTTCTTCACAGCTACTCTTGGGCAAGAAATGCTTTCTTTTGTAACCTCTATTCGATGAATCAGATGGAAAGCTAAGGATGTCTCTGTTGCTGGGTTGTGTTCTTGTATCAGAAGGTGTGATGACTGTGAATGGTCTTGTCTCCTGCTTCCCTTCTCTCTTTTTTTTTTCCTACCCACTCCCTTGGGTCCAGTGAAACTTCTGCATTTTCTGGGTTGATATTCCTTTAAGTCTTCAGCACATTCCTGGCAGTATAAGCCATCTGTTTGCTTACATTCTGTACCTAAAGTCAATGAACTTCTTGTGCAGAGAATGAATTATGATGTTAAGACATTTCTGGTGAGAACATGTCTAGGCACTTTTGATCTTGACTCTGGAGATCAGGCTTAACACAAGGTGCAAATGAACACGTTCTCAGAGGCTTTTGCTTTAAAACTCCTCTTTCTATTCTACTGTTGGTGACTTTCCTCATGGGTACCCTTTGCTGAATGGAGAGCAACCAGCAATTAATTTTGTTGTCTGTGTCATTTTAAATAAGTGCTCTGATGTGGTACCTGGAATGTTAAGACCAATCTATAGACATTGCCTTGCAGGAGTTTCTGACCCTTTTGAGAGGACTGAACCATAGCTGGTATACTCCAGAAATCATCTCAAGGTCAGAACATAGTGTAGGATGGTCCTTGTCCTTCCTTCTTCCCTCCATAGTGGAAGTCATAGTGGAAGTGTTCAGATTTTTTAGCTTTTGATGTAGATGGATCAAATAAATACAGTTTGAATAAACAGCTTGGACAGGAGAGGCTTTGTTACATTTAGTTTATTGTAAACTGAGTGTCTAGTTATCTTTTTTCCCCCCTTGTCCCTATTTTAGCGTGGAAGGGTGAATTGTTATCTTTTTTCACCCCGCTCGCACAGTGTAGAGGAAATACTGAGCGATGGGATCCTTATGGAACACCACTAAAACTTTGCAGCGTGTGCACCACCTGCTTCTGACCAAAATATTTCTAGCAAGCCATATGTATGTGCTTCTCTATTGCAAATGAATTCTTTTCCGAAGGGTGAATTGAAGGAATAGCCTCAATTAAAATGAGTGTGCGCGCTGGAGATAAATTTGGTGCGGTATTAAAGTTGAAAAGATTCAAAGCTAAATGTGGAGTTAATCAAATGAAGCAGAGCTCTGTGGTTCTTGACTAGTTAGTTCCTGTGAGATATTCCAGTGGAATTTGGAAACAGCCAAATAGGAGACAGACAGAGGAGCAAAAGGCTGCAAGAGGTTGAATATCTGGTCCAGTCTCATAACATCGTTAAATTCTTGCCTCTTGGTGGTGTTCTTCACTGCAGGTGGTTTAGTGTCTTCCATGATCATGCCCTCTTGATACAGGGGAATTTCAGGACATTAAACATTGGGTATGATGGACCCACTGCAACTAAATCCTCTTTTAATACCTCAGAATATGAGAGGAAATGTGAGAGGGACCAAATATGTCTTCAATTTGGCTTTGAACTAACTGATTTCAGGTGGCCTGTCCACTAAGTTTGTTTGTGCATCTAAATTACAGTGCCCTTTTGACCCCAAAGTTAACAAATTTTAAAATTAAGAGGTAGGCAGATAGAAAAAGCATAAGTAATGCAAAGTATTAGCCATCCCTGTTCAGAATCCCCATTCTGGTGTTTGTAATGCTAATATCTTACAGAAACCAGTTGCTCTTGGCCAGTTTCCCGACTTTTTAAAAAACTTTAGGTTAAAATTACCTTTTGCAGCTTCTTTTCATTAAAAACAAACCAAAACACAACTTGGTGTTGCCAGCCATTTGCTTGGGTCTGAGCACCTTGGTTAAACTAAATATTGCACCAATGTGAAAATTTGATTCTTAAGAAAATGAGCCCAATCTTGAGCAGTTCTTCCACGTGAATCCCTAGTGACAGGACGAGGGGTAATGGTTTTAAATTGGAAGAGGGGAGATTTAGATGAGATATTAGGAAGAAGTTCTTTACTGTGAGGGTGGTGAGGCACTGGAACAGGTTGCCCAGGGAAGTTGTTGGTGCCCCATCCCTGGAAGTGTTTAAGGCCAGGCTGGATGGGTCTTGGAGCAACCTGCTCTAGGGAGAGGTGTCCCTGCCCATGGCAGGGGGGTTGGAACTTGATGATCTTTGAGGTCCCTTCCAACTCTGACCATTCTATGATTCTATGAATACATTTCAGGGAGATATATGATCATCTGTACAAATTGTTGGCTTCAAGATTTGGCCACGGTAAGGTGTTATTTCCCTGTGAAGGCAAGCGATGTTGGTCTGCTTAAGGAGTGTGTTTACCTGTTATTTTTTTGCGTTGGCTGTAGGTTGAAAGTCACTGACATGTATTTTGTGTGCAGCTGTCTGTGTGTTTTCAATATAGGAGGAAATACAAGCAGTTCAGCCTGACTGGGTTACTATAAATAGTTCTAGAAAATACCTTCGCTTCCTCTCCACATACATTTCTGTCATACGCCTTGCCCTCTCCCTCTTTAAAAATCTGGGTGATGTCATTGAAGCCGAGTGTTATATTTTTATTTTAATATATTTATTTGCCCACACTTGAGAAAAGGAACAACAAAACAGAGCCCATCTTGTCTAAAAATGTTGGATGTGTTTTGCTTGTTGTTTATTAGGGAGGTAAATAATTTAATTATTGCAGATAATAGTGAGGAAAGCAAGAATGCAATATATTCTTGTGCTAAAACCATAAAAAAAAGTTATTTTGGTAACTAAGTAGTACATTTCTGTATTAAAAGGAAACATACAGATTGCAGTCCTCTGTTTTTAATTCTAGTGGCAGCTAATTAGATAAAAGTGATTTTACAGCCCATCTGACTTCGTATTCCTTTCCAGGTGAAAAAGTTGAGATCTTAGAATCATAGAATTGTCTGGGTTGGAAGAGACCTTTCAGATCATCTATTCCAACCATCAACCCACCTCTGATAAAAACCATTACTAAAATACATCCCTAAACACTATGTCATCTTGTCTTTTGAATCCCTCCAGGGATGGTGCCTCAACCCCTGCCCTGGGCAGCCCATTCCAAGGCTCAAGAACCCTTGCAGGGTAGAAATTTTTCCTAATATCCATCTTAAACCCTCCCGGGTGCAACTTGGGGCTGTTTCCTCTTGTCCCATCACCTGTTCTTTGGGAGAAGAGACCGATCCCCCTGGCTACACCCTCCTTTCAGGGAGCTGGAGAGAGCCAGAACATCTCAGATAGTTATTATATAGTTTTAAATAGGATAGTTGTGCTCTCTGGGTGTATCATCATCTGCTGAACTGGTGGGACTTGCCTGCTTCGTACTAGTTATGAAAATGAAGTGTTTTGTGAGCCAGGTAGGTGCGGGCTGCTCTGACACACAGTGATACATAACACAAGTGAAAGGAAAAGCACCTTTCAGAAGAACTTGTTGTTCCATGACGAGCAAGCCCTGTCTGGGTCCCTCTGCTTTGGGGACTTGCTTGAAGCTTAATTGACACAGGCCAACGATCACAGAAGTTGTTAATGAATAACAAAAGCAAACACACAGAGCATCCAACTGCAAAAGCCTTGTTGTTTTGGGGGTTTTATTTAAGAATTTTTAACTGCTTGAAACTTTAAAAACAGTAGCATTTTTTGTACCCTTTACCTGTGGAAGGATGTGGGTTGTTACTCTAAACTATCTTTTTCTTTTAGAAATGTTTCTCAGCCTTTTAAAAATATTTTCCTTTGTTGTAACCATTACATAAAACTTATCAATATATTAATATATTTATAAAGTGAGAAAAGTTGTAGATTTTCATGCTGAGTCACGGTTAGTTTTGCTTTGCAAATTGGGTGGTTCAGCATTGTGTTCTTTTATTGGTATAACTGGGCTGTTTATGTGCACAAGATCTGGCAGATTAGTTTTACATTGACAAAAACTCAAGTGGCTGGAGCTCAGCTTGTTCCTCAAAGACAACCGGAGCATTGTGATCCTCGTCCGGTACTAAATCTTCTGGGGTTTTGATTTATTCTGTTTTTTTCCTTTCATCAGAATTATTTCACGTAACTGCCTAAACTCGGGTAGGTTTTACCCCAAAACTTAGTTTGCTCGATTTTTTTGTGTTGGTGTTTGGTGTTTTTTTAAATAAAAGGTAGTCAAGTCTATATTTGGCTGACCTCACCCAGAAAGTAACTTTCAGGAGAGCTGCAAAAAGGTCAGATGTTGTTTCAGCTGAGGAAAACATAAGCGCTGATTGTTCCCAGACTCTTGATTTTCACTGTTCTGCATGGCAAGTAAGTTTTTCCACCACTTGTGCCCATGCCAGGGGAAGATGACAAACCATCTAGCCAGATAAAAGCTGGATGTTAAGGGGTGTGCCTTCCTGTTATGAAACTTGCTGCCATCCCCAAATCTGAAGTGGATGAGAATGTGTGCGAGGCATCGAGAGCAATGGAACAAGGGAGCACGGAATGAAATCAGTCTCCCATAAATTGGGAGCAGGATGCCACTGTTTTATTCCTGGGAACACAAGTTTTCACCTGGAATTGTAGTGAAAGTGCTTGAGGAGAATGGATGCAGTGTGATACGTGGTGGAAGAAAGAAGTCAAGTCTCCAGAGGTATTGCTTGATAGCTTCAGAGCCACCTAACCTAGAACCAAGCATCATCCAAAGAGAGTAGATCCCTAAATTGATGGATATTGTTGGAGAAAGTACTGGCATTGTGTATTATACAGATGCATCTTCACAGCCATTGCAAATTTGTTGTTTAAGCTGGTGGATTCCAGGGAGTTTTCAGCTGCAGTTCAGGTAATAATCCGGGGAGACCTGAGAGCAGCCTTCCAGGATCTGAAGGGAGCTCCAGGAGAGCTGGGGAGGGACTCTTTGTCAGGAAGTCCAGTGACAGGACGAGGGGTAATGGTTTTAAATTGGAAGAGGGGAGATTTAGATTAGATATTAGGAAGAAGTTCTTTCCTGTGAGGGTGGTGAGGCACTGGAACAGGTTGCCCAGGGAAGCTGTTGATGCCCCATCCCTGGAAGTGTTTAAGGCCAGGTTGGATGGGGCTTGGAGCAACCTGCTCTAGGGAGAGGTGTCCCTGCCCATGGCAGGGGGGTTGGAACTTGATGATCTTTAAGGTCCCTTCCAACTCTGACCGTTCTATGATTCTATGATTCTAATTTTACTGATACATTTAAGAAAACATATTTTTTAAATCAGAACTTATTCACGAGGGTAGTGAGAGCAGGTTTTTCCACAGTGAATTCAGCCCGTGTGCTGTGTCCCATGGTGAATTTGGGTTGAAGAAGGTTGGAAAGCTCACTCCAGTGCTAGTACAAAAGATGGCTGGTTATCAGCAGACACAGGTGAAGTTAGGATGTTTTCTAAGGCTGTAAAAAAATCTGGAAGTCTCAAAAAAAAAAAGTAGTCATCATCTGTATTTCTGCTCTGTGCACACTCGTCTTGTTTCCTTCCTTTGTGTTGGCCACTCCAGCTTTCACTGAGAATTGCAAAGTCTTGGGATGTGTATTTTTTAGAAAGTTAAACACTTTTGTAAACTTGACACATTGAGATAAGGTGTTTAATATTGCCTAGAGATAGTACCTTCAGGTTTATTTTTAGTAAGAAGTAATTACTTAAGAATTCCTAAGTGCTGAACAGAGCAGTTGTCACCCTGAAAGTTTACAGTGGCAAGTTTGAGCTTGTCCTAACTCGGATTGGGCAGGAGACATGTCTTGTAGGTTATCTGTTCACCGTGGTGACTCATGACACCGAAACAGTGTTGTTGGTAGATCTGGTTTGATACTGGAGGAGTTCATCCATCTACATTGTTGACATTGCTCTATTAACGTGTGAACATTGCTAAATTTTAGGGACCTGGAAAGCATAGAGTCCAAGCATGTAGCTATTTCTGCTGTTAATGAAAATGTGCCCGTGGTTGAGGCTTACTCTCAAATGTAGATGTTTGGAAATAGCTGAGTGAGGGTGGAGCTAGTGCCGGTTTCCCATTTCCTGAAATCTTTGGACAGAATTTGGAGGCAAAGTAATACCAAGAAATGCTCAGTATAAAAGCGAGGGAACAATTCATGAGATGGATTGTGTTGAGCAGGTCTAGATGTTTTGCATAGGTCTAGCACAGAGATCTCCTGCTGGCTCTGATGACCAATGCTTACTGCTAACATCAGCCAGGAAAGGTTGGTTGATGTGTCTTTCACTCTTGTTACACACTTCTGTTGGTGAAGCGTTCTCTTGCATTTGGCCAGTGGTAGTACCATGGTATTTTGGTGTCTTTCAAAGAGTGTAAGGAAGGCTGTTAAGAATTCTGGGACTGTATATTCTTGTGTTGTCAGTGCAGATTTCATACCATATGTCTACAATAATTACTGGTATTCTTTCATGCCTTGTTCCATTCCATCTGGTCCAAGTACAACTGAGCTCTAGTTTGGTCTTGCAGTGCTGCAGCAAGTAAGTGCAGAGAAATCTGTGTATGTGCATTAAAATAATTGTTTTTTCGAGGTGTTCAGTGCAGTGGGTTCCCGAGCAAGAGAGCTCCACCTGCCCATTTGGTCCCAGACTTGATTACTCTAGATGAGTTTGCTGGTTTTGCCTCTTGGTGCATCTGGAGTGAGGATTTCCTAATGACTGAAAGACAAACGGAGTTGTGTTGATTCTAGAGGGCGGACTTCCTAGGTGGAGCAAAGTTCCAGGTGGAGCAAAGTTCCAGATGGAGCTGTTCTAGGTGGAGCAAAGTTTCCCCTCCTTGTACACGGTCCACCAGTGGGAGGTGAACACCAGAATTTGGAAGAGGATGGTACCAGCAGAGGGTCTGGCCAGGCCAGCCTTTCTGCATCTGAGAGGACACCACCTTGTTGTCACCCCCTCTGTGTCAAAGTCAAAATGTAGGGTGGTGGGTCCTTTCTTGTGCTCTAGAACAAAGAGCAAGGCCATCACTGTATTTTTAACTTTCTTGCTGCTATGCCTTTACTTAAATAAAGCCTATTTCTTTCCCTATGCATTCCTAAACAGAAGAAATGGGGAACAAATACTAATATGTAGATTCTACTTTTGGATTTCTATTTTTAATGGTAGATCCTGCCCATTATGCAGACAGACCAGAGGATCTTACACCGTGGTGTATCTGTGGGTCTCTTCCTGCTCTTAATATTTGCTTACCTGGAGTCTGCTGGGTTTATAGTAACGATCTCAGGAAAATACCTTGTCCAGAATGGAATGGAAATGAACATCTAAGGATGTTCAGGCTTGCCAATAAAATAAATTGTTGACTTCTCCTCAAGGATATGTTTGGCACTTCCTTAAAAACATAGAAGCTCACAGGTTTTATAGCTGGATATGCTGGATGTGGAAACTTTCTTGACTGAGAGAAGTTGAAGAGACTGGGCTTCTCCTGCCGTGTGATTCAAAAATACAAAATCCAAAAATACAAAATGAGAGCCAATGTGTTCAAAATACAAAATATTGGGGATACCTTGGAATATTTCACACTCAGTGCCGTCGTGTTCTTTAAAGACTTATTTTTAACACTTTTAACATTAAGACTATGGTCGTTTCTATTTTATCTTGCTCCAAAAGTGTTTCATATTAATAGCTAAGGAATTAAAAAAACAAGTTGGAAGGAGGAAAGTGTATTTTTTTTCCCCGTTGTGTTTAACATGGTGTAGCAAAATTAGCTGGGCTGGCAGGGCTTGATCTAAAAGCCTTAGGAGAAGTTTTCCATTGACTGGAGATCTCGTAGATGTCAGCTGTTTGAGGTAGAAGAGCTCAAGTTGCACACAGCGTGTCGTAAGGAGTTGTCAGGTATATTTACATTTGATTTTTGCCGTGGTCTTTCTGGCCAGCTGCTGGTTGTAGGAGAGCCACTAAAATTGCAGATGTGGAATATTTTGAAAGGCACTTTTTTATTATGGGGGCGATGGTGGGGTGGTGGGGGTGGTGATTTTTCCCCCCTATATTTGCTGAAGAGATATGCTCTTTGACAAATAGCACCAGTCTGCTCTAGGGAGGGGCTGGCCAGTTTATCTCTAATAGTTAAATCCGTGTTTGCTCAAGATCTGGCCTGATTCTTTAACTGTTTGATATCAAGGACCACATTTATCCACTTGGAAGGTCTGGAGGAATCCAGGCTGTTGCCCCTAATTGTTTCCCTAATAGAATTTTATTCTGATTAGTGAGCTTTGATGTTCTGTTGTTTATTTTTTTACTGTAAATTTCGATGGCTAACCATGTAAAGCCTGTTTAGCAAAGAACCTCATCCTTGATCTTTTTCTTTCACTTTTGAGAATAACACGCTAAAAATAAAGCGTCTTTGCTGAGATCTTTTGTTGACACTTGTGTTCAGTGAGTCATTGTGGTGTGTTACTATATGATTAAGATCTATTTTGGATTTAATCATACATCCTTGCGGTGTGCTCTTGAAGACAAGTAATCGACTGTTGAAAATTCTGGTTTCTGTCCTACCAACTTACTGCAGTCAAAATCTTTATATAAAATTAAACTTAGTCGCTGTGTGTTGTCTGAATATATCAGGACTGGGCTAGAGTGTGATGTTTTTGCAGTAAAGGCTCAACACTTCTATCAGCTGTATAAGTTTCAGATGGTTTTAGTGACCCAGTACAGGCTCTGGAATAGACTAAACAGGAGTTTTCATTGGAGTGGGCCAGTTAAGGACACTTGGAAGTTAAGACATCCTGGGATGCATCAGGGAGAGTGTGGCCAGCACGTGGAGGGAGGTCATCCCTCTGCTCTGCCCTGGGGAGGCCACATCTGGAGCACCGGGACCAGTTCTGGGCTCCTCAGTTCAAGAAGGACAGGGAACTGCTGGAGAGGGGACAGCAAAGATGATGAGGGGCCTGGAGCATCTCTCTGCTGAGGAAAGGCTGAGGGACTTGGGTCGTTTTAGTCTGGAGAAGAGAAGACTGAGGGGGGATCTGATCAACACCTAGAAATACTTCAAGGGTGGGTGTCAGGAGGATGGGGCCAGGCTGTTTTCAGTGGTGTCCAGGGACAGGACAAGAGGGCACAGGCACAAACTTGAATATAGAAAAGTTCCATCTAAAGATGAGGAGGAACTTCTTTACTTTGAGCGTGTGAGAGCCCTGGCAGAGGCTGCCCAGAGAGGTGGTGGGGTCTCCATCTCTGGAGACATTCAAACCCACTTGGACACGTTCCTGTGGGACCTGCTCTGGCAGGGGGTTGGACTGGATGATCTCCTGAGTTCCCTTCCAACCCCACAGCATTCTGTGATTCTCTGATACTGATACGTCCCAAGAAGAGGACATCTCAAATCTAGACTTGAGCTGACTAATTGCAAATGAAGAAAACGAGAGGAACTCGTCAGAAGACCAGTGAGTTTTTTAAGTAAGGTTTGTTCATGCAGTCCTTAACTTTCTGTAAAAGGATTATTTATTATTTATATAGGAGATATAAAGAAATTTTGTGTATCATATATCTGCTACATTTGCTGTCTTGTGTGCTATTTGGGGGTAAGCTGGCAGAGCAGGTGAAATCACCGAGGAGGCAGAGAGCGTGGTACCTCTGTGTGCACATCTCCCAGAGGTTTTTGAATCCCATGGAAGGCTTCCTCAAAATGTTCTTTGGGTGCAAAATTCTTTCCTGGCACATTCTAAGGCAAATGTGAACCTTGCATTCTTAGTAAGGGATATATTTTAAGCAGCTGCAAGATTCTTGGTACGAAACCAGAATTTTTTCTTCCATAAAAAAACAACCCAAACTGACTGAAAAGTCCTGAGTCATTAATCCGTGGCTCACTTTGTCAAGTTGTCTGTGATTCAGTAATGGTGGTTTTCATGCAGTATCTTCAGAACTCTTTTTTTTTTCCTTCGGCTGGTTTACTGTAAAAATTTATGTAGGAATCTCCTCCCCATCTCTAATAAAGCGTTGCTGCTGTATTTTACCAGGGGAGTTATTTGATTACTGTTTAAATTCTCTACCTATAAAACTTCCCCCATGGAATCAGCTCTGTGCACGCTTCTTCAGAGCAGGTTTTAATCCTATATTTGTACTTTGCAGCTTTGCTTAAAATCATCCAAATGGAGCAGATTCTTAAATATCACTGAAGATGTGTATGTTCATACCCTTGTCATAGGCATGGTGTTGTACCTCTGCTTATAGTGATAATAGGTATGTTTTGAAGAATAAAAAAATCAATATTTTGGGAAATTGGTTCGTCTAGTTCGTTGATTGCAACTTTCTGTTACATGACAGACTGTTTCAAAGGCTGGTTTTCCCAAAAGGTTCTGTCAAACACACAGCAAAAATAATTTATTCCTTAAAACCAAAAAAGGAGGTGGGGGTTTATTTTTGTATCTATTTGGTACATTAGGAATGGACAGTTTTAATTGATCAGTGTAAAGCTTTGGGCTTCCATCTAGTCCTGTATCTGAAATTCCAGCTTTTACAAAGCTCTGATCACGTATCTGGATGGCAGAGAGAACTTCTCAGGTAGTGCTGGTGAAACCAGGCAGGTACCAGCACCATCATTTCCATCAGACGTGCTTCAAAATTAGACTGGATTAGTTTGTCAAGAATTAAATCTCCCTTTAGAAATGTATCTATGTGAAAAATCACTAACCAGTTCAACTTTCATGCGGTGTGCAAGTAGCAGATGAAAGAAACTACAGAGTGAAAGAAAAATCTCTGTTTTATTGCATAAACAACGTTCTCATGGAGCGTTGTTCCAGCAATGCATCTTCATATCTACCAAGCTTCCATGTTTGGAAACTCCGCCTGACTCTCATCTCAGCAGAAGGTTTCAGACCTCAGGCTTTGGATCACCGTGCCTCAGAGGAGCACCTACTTGAGCTTTGAATACTGTTTTTTCAGACTGAATTGTTACCTGGGAAGGTTTTTACCTAAATCAGCAATTATATCGAGGTCCTTACTGTTTCAGTTGGTGCCCCACGTCCTTTTGGTAACAACATGCATGATGGTACTTGAGGTTTTGACCAGATGGTGTCAGTTATGGACCCAAGAACCCAAGTCCCCAAGTCAGGAAATGCAGAAGTTGAGGCTTGATTACACTGTGTTAACTGTTTATCCATACACAGCGTGTTAACGGCTCTAATTAATGACAAGAGGCTATTTTAAAACAGAAACCTTTAAGATGTGACCAGCCTTTGCTTTCTGTGCTTAAAAATGATCCTTGCCTTATGCCATGGATTCTTTGTTCTACAGTCTTTGAACTTAAAATTGCTGAAATTTAATTGAAATTGCCTTGTGTTTCAAAAGCAGGTTAGTCTTTGAATTTTTAGCTCAGATTTTCTCTCTCTAAACCGCAGTATATGAGAACATACAAGAAGTTATATTGAAAGCTTCTGTATTTCTTCTCTGCTTCTCAGAGGAAACGTTGAACAGTTGTAACTCGGAGGTAACCTGATCTCTGGTAATGGGCAGAGAGTTTGTCCTTCAGAGTTATTTTTTGATTCATTTAGGTTTTATTTTACATACTTCATGTGTGTGTTTGGTAAAATGCCCTTAGGCAGGACAACTATTGTAGGCAGAGTTATTATCTCCTGTTAACCATTGTATCATTATAAGAACTAGAGGAGATTTTTTGAAACACCAGCCCTTCCTTCCTTCTTCAGATGTTCTGCTGTTCCTCAGCCAGATCGTATTCCAGGCAGTTGTTCAGAATGTAGGTAGAATCATAGAATGGTTCAGGTTGGAAGGGACTGTAAAGACCATCCAGTGCCACCCCCTGCCCTGGGCAGGGACACCTCCCACCAGCCCAGGTGGCTCCAAGCCCCCTCCAGCCTGGCCTTGAACCCCTCCAGGGATGGGACAGCCACAGCTTCTCTGGGCAACCTGGGCCAGGCTCTCACCACCCTCACACCAAAGAAGTTCTTCCCTACATCTCATCTCCATCTCCCCCCTTTCAGTGTCAAACCCTTTCCCCTCGTCCTACAGCTCCCCTCCCTGATCAGGAGTCCCTCCCCATCTCTCCTGGAGCCCCTGCAGGGACTGGAAGAGTCTCTAAGGTCTCCCCAGAGCCAAATGGTTTAGGTAAATTTAACCGCCCTGGGAAAGAAGAGAGTTGATGCTTTTAAAAGCAGAGGAAGAGGTAGTGGGGGTGGGAGGGAAAGGTGATGGGGACCCAGATTTTTAGGGCAGGGAGAGGTCAGTGGGGGATGGGGATTTAGAGTTGCTGTAAAGCAAAGATCTTTCCTGAGGCCA
This sequence comes from Thinocorus orbignyianus, assembly GCA_013400375.1. NCBI lineage: Eukaryota > Metazoa > Chordata > Aves > Ciconiiformes > Thinocoridae > Thinocorus > Thinocorus orbignyianus. The sequence continues at coordinate 333,428 of VXBW01004233.1, forward strand.
CAAATATTAATGTCCATCAGAGAAAAGAACAGATCCTACTTTCAAACTACGTGCAAACCTGTAGTCAACTCCAGACAGTCATTTTGCAGTCATTTTCCATTTTAAAAGCTTAATTGCTTTTGGTTTTAGGCTTAAAGGACTTCTGTGACCCAAAGCCTAATATTTCTGTCTCCTCTAGTTGATCTCAGAAGATATATTACCTTTGCTTATAGACTTTGTGCTGCCTCGGTTCTTAGACCTTTACAACTCCATCAAACTACCACTGCAGTTATTTTTTTAAAGTCAGTTGTTATTTGTCCTTACTCTCTCTCTCACTCTCTCTCTCACTCTCTCTCTCTCTCTCTCTCTCTCTCTCAGAGGTTTATTTTATTCTGGTAGACGTCTGAGAGCATGAGAAATTGAGTTGTCTGAGACATACTGTGAGGTCATCTTGGATATTTCCCCCTTCACTCTTTCTTGACCATCATTTTGCATTTAATACAATATATTTTGGGATTTCCAGCAGGTTTGGCTTGGTTTTCAGTGAGATAAGTCAACATCATTGTTATTATTGCGAAGATAGATCCAGTGTATTCTTCCTGAGCCCAGAGAAAAATATGCACTCAGCTAAACAAGTCGAGCTTGTTTAAAGTGCCAGCCCAATTTAACTTTTCTTGCAATCACACTTGTAGCTGTGTGCAGTTTCTGAGCCAATTACTCGCGTACATTTAAAAAGCAATCAGATCTGCTCTGCTAGGTCAAGATAATATGAACAGAAATGCACGTTCTTACAAATAAGCCGCCCTAAAAATATAAAGCAGAAAACCAAATGTAGTGTGAAATGCTGTGTAAAATGCAGGCGTGGCATAATTAGCAAAGGGCAGTAGAAATGCTGTTTGTTGGGACTTGAATGGTAACAGTCGATTGATTTCTCACAACGGGAAACAGCAGAGCGTTTGACAAAGGAACATCATCTGCCTCAGCAGTGTAAAGACTGTGCAAAAGATCACAAAACTGAGACAATTAGTGGATCATAAGTCATGAATTAAAAAACCAGAAGGGGCTGACTTTGTAATTTCTTCAAAACCTGTACATTTTAATAATTGATATATTTAAATTCTGCAAAATAGTAAAGGAGTGATGCTGTTTTATATCAAACAAGCACATGCACGAAGCACTGCTGGATATGGAGGTTGTGGTAAATAACACACACGGTGTAATTGTGGGCTTGATCACCCAGGCATGGCCATTGCTGTTCAAACTGGCTGCAAAACCCCTCAGATCATCAGGTCAAAGTTGGCGAGGAAGGGTCTGATTCATGTTTCTTCCTCTTCCTCCATTCCCAAGTGGAAGTGATGTGAGATAAACGGGGAGGCAAAGCAGCATCGTGTTGGATGCAGAAACACTTATGAACGAATAACGAGCTCAAGCTCTTGTAATGAACTCAAATCTCATGAGGAAACGTTTAGCATTTCTACTTAAACACCTTGAATTGTCCCCAGAAAGCTTCAGTGACCGTGTGAACTCCAGTGTAGGTCCCTTCATGGAATTCCTTGTGTTGGATCACACGGATACCTGTGACATTTGGCAGCAGAACCTTTCTCCTTCTAGGACAGGCTTGATCTTGCATCACCAAAGTTAATTCCTTTTCACAGGATCAGGGTCAAACCCCGTGAAAGGGTACGAGGATATTTCACAGGTAAGACAATGAAGGGAAGAAATTGCGTTGTCTGGAAACATTTTACCTGGAATTTCTGCCTTGCTTCTCCCCAGCTTTTCCAAACATCCCACGTCAGGGCTGTTGAGAAAGTTATAGCTCTCCCTTGAGTTTCCCAGGGTACTTGGCAATTCTGTTGGATTATTTGAATGATGAAAATTCAATTATGAGTTTTGAAAAACGCCCAGTTAGATATTCAGTAACGTGCTGAGTTGGCTGGTGATGGCGTGGGGTTTGATGGGGCTGCCTTTTACTCATTTACTCAGTATTTTGAAAGTCCTGTCACAAAACCTACATAACTTGGTGTTACTCCTCTGGTTATGTGGGAAAACAACCCAAATCCTTCCCTCTTCTCTTTCCCCACCCAGAGGGGGAAAAAAAAGGAGAAATATGTTTGGCCTCATTTAAAAAGAAAGATGAAGGGTGGTGTAAAGCGATTCCAGAAACAGCGGATAAGGAGGGAACAAGGAGAGCAGGGAGAACAACTTGACTCTGCGTCGCCTCTTATCCCCGTAGAGGAATGATGCCAACGAGAAGATGGACTTGTTGGCAATTAAAATGATCCTTCTCAGAACACCAAAAAAAAAAAAGTCTGAGTCGCTGGGTTTTTTGATGTCTTTTCTATCTGGTTCCAGGCCAGCACTGTGTTCATTGCCCAGTCTGGGCCAACGGTCCCAGCTTGTCCTGGTGGTGCTGCCCTCGGATATGCACATACAAACCTTCTCCAGCAGTTAAACATTAACTTCACTGGTTTGTCCTTGCTTTCTATGTTTACAGCTGGTTATTTTTTTTCTCTTCTCCAGTGCTTTAAGGCATTTGTCCACGGTAGAAGTACTTCAAATGTAATGCAGGGAAGCAGTGGCCTTGGAAATTGGGAATGCCCCAAAACACTTGGCAGTAAGAGGTTGAAAATATACCCGTATCTTGAGGAATTATCCAGTCAGATGCAAATGAAATTTAAAAGGCATTTGGATCCTATTGGACATGCATAAAGTGATTTTATTTTATTTTATTTTTTTTTAAATTCCCCTACTTCATTTTCAGCAGTGCTCTAATAGTCTTCCATCTCTGCGGGGACGCTGCTCTGCCATCGCAACTTCAAATTCCAGCAGCTTCTACTGCAAAGAATTGTCAAGAAACATTCTACTTTGGGATACCCATCACAAGTATTTCCTATGGAAAAATATGCTTGGCTACTAAGAAAACCTACATTCCTAGGCTAGGAATGACTGCATGGGACATAATTTCCATAAGTTATGAGAAACAGAATCAGTTTGAGGTAGCATTCAGAGGTTGTGTGTTTTGAGCTGCAGTAAAACTGCAGGGATGTTCTGCTGCTGTTGAACAAGTATTTGAGCAAAGAACAAGAGGCAGAAAGGAAGTGGCATAACTGGGAGATAAAAATGCAGAGAAGAGCTTGGTTAAGAGCAAAAAGAAGGCAGAAGGTATTGAACGAAGGGGTGGCTTTTTGGTTCTACTAACAACAGTCCTCCAAGACAACTGTTGCCATCAAGAGGAGCCCGTTTAAGCAGTGGCTCATAGTCCAAGGCAACGTGGTCTTCTCAAATGCTGATTCCCATGTGCCTTAATTTTACATGGCAGCAATATTGTGCGTTTTTTCTCCTGTACCATCAAATACATTTTTTAAAAACATTTAGTCCTTTCCAATGGGGCATCTTCATGTTTGTGTGGCTTTGTTAGACTGAAGAGTCTTAGAGGAGCAGTTGATGGTGGAACCAATGTTTTCTCAGTTAAATGGGAGCTTGCAGGCAGCGCTTTGCTCATTTTCTGCGTGTTATTTTACTTCTCTAATCTCTAAAACGTGTGTGTGATAAAATCAGCCCTTGCCAGTTCTCTGAAATGCTGCAGATTTAGCGAGAAGTGGGAATGAAAGCGCGCGGAAGCCACTCGGCCACCCATCCAACGCTGGGGGAAGGAGGTCGCGGTGCAGGCTGGGTGGTGGGTGTCTTCCTGAAATCTGAACAAGGAAACCTCTCCAGATCGGTGACTTCAGCCAAAGCCTTCCCACAAAAGTCACATTATGAAGGATGGTAAATGTTCTTTGCCATATATATCCATTTATTGGCAATATTAGTGTGGTGGTACCAAAGTCAACCTGTTGCCTCTTGAAATTGGAACTTGGTGATCTCTAAGGTCCCTTCCAACTCTAACCGTTCTATGATTCTATGAAATTATCTCTTTCTCCTCAGTTGTTCTCACTAAAAAGGACTTTTAGTAACAGAAAACATGTTGTAGCTTTTGAATCCGGGGGTATTACACTCTTTCAAATATCGGTATCAGTGCTGATGATTGAGGCAAAACAGAGTTCATGTGATTTAAATGGTTTTAATCCTGGATTATTTCAGTCAAGACTCAACTTTAAAATACTGTACTGCTAAGTGGGAGGGAAATGCTTGGGATTTTATAGCTTTTCACAGTAAGTGGCAATGCATCTAGCTTATTTCAAACATTTATCAAGATTTGCTGCCTAACGAAGGTTTTGATGGTATCCAGTTGATTCTCTTGCTCCCAGGGTATTTTATCAAAGGGGGAATTGAATCCAAACTCTCCCTCTAAATACTGTTAGGCCTGATCATTTCTGATTCTGATCTTACTTTTCATCTGGGCTTTGCAGGTTGTGCCTTGCACTCTGTCACAAAATCCCTGTCAATCTTAAATAGTTGGGATTTCAGCAAAGGCACTTTCTAACCTTGTGATACCCAGTATGAATGTTCAGACCCTCTAAATGACTAACACAATGCCAGCTGTATATGCCCAGGGTGTTTGGAAGTCTATTAATGTGGTTAGTTTTTATTTTACATACCTAAACCTCTTAAGTTTAGCTTCCTTTGGAAGCAGCTGTGTATGAAGCCTGTATATTTGAAAATATTGCTTCAAAAAGTTGTGAGGTCTTAGGTAGGTTTTTGACATTAGTTTCCTTATCAGCTTTCTTTTGAGCCCTTCTGGAATGTCACCTGATTTATTTCACTGCCATCACTGCAGTGGCAGCTCTTCCATCTGAGCGCCTTGCAAAGTTACCAGAAGTAAAAACTACAGGAGGAGTTTCATAATATTCTGTTGTGGTTCAAACAGCTTTCTTTAATTTGCATCTTAAAGCTGATTCTGCTCTTCTTTTAATTGAAAACCTCCAGACTAGCTAATGTTCTTGAGGAAACATTGATTAGATTATTAAAGATTAGACTTTCCTTCGAGTTTCTCATTCTCCCCATCTAGAAACACTCGGTTGCCATCAGAAGATGTTGAGGTGACACACCCACACACGTCATAGACATCTTTTTCCATTAAAAACTTGTCGTGGCTTTCTCCCCAATGAACCCAAGTGAGAGATTTTCCTGCTGGTGCAAGGCTTTGGCCCCTCTGTGACTGAAAATAAGGATTCAAAACGGAGGAACAGCCAGGAAATAAATCATTTTGCCTCTTTATAAACACACTGGAGGTCTTGGAGGAGACAAGGACTCTAGAACCTTTTCAAGCAGGTGTTATTAGGAGATGTACCACAGAGAGAAATAACTTTTTGAAAAGCTAAAAACATTAATATAGGCTTATATGTAGGTCCACTCGTTCCTTCCCTCTTTTCTCCCTGCTCCTTAATGTCTGTTATTCTGAAAATGCACTAAAAGGGAATTTCTGGGAGGGCTGGCATTTCTGTAGTCCTGACTCCTAAGGATTGTTCTCAGGATTTCATGGAATCATAGAATGGTCAGAGTTGGAAAGGACCTTAAAGATCATCAAGTTCCAACCCCCCTGCCATGGGCAAGGGACACCTCTCCCTAGAGCAGGTTGCTCCAAGCCCCATCCAACTTGGCCTTGAACCCCTCCCGGGATGGGGCTTTATTTCAGAACTTGACTGAAGGTTTTTCTGCAGTTGGAAGTTTGATTTCTTTCAGCACGACTGCCTTCTTCATAAAATTTGTGAAGACATAATAATTTTTGAGACTTAGATCCTTTTGTCATTGGGTTGAAATGAGTTGCTTATTCCTCTTAGAAGACCAGACTGAAGAAGGGCTGTTGAGTGCGTTGTGTTGCCCATGGTTCACTTTGCTTTTCTCATTCTTAATCTGACCTCAAAATTGCTGGAAACTTGCTTTGGGGGAAAAAAATAATCACTATCTCTTGACTGGGTTACAACATCACCTGAATTTCAGGAACATTTTCCTTTTAGAGGAAGGGCTGGGGAACACCAGGGTGTTGGATCCATTGACCTGGATTTGGTGGGTGCCGTAACAAGTTGAAATCTCCTCCCTGAAACTCTGTGTGGTCTCCAAACAGCCTGTGTCTTCCCTGTCTTCTCCAGCTGAAAATCAGAGGTGGGGAAGGATTCTGCCTTTGGATACATGTAGGTACTGGAGTAAAAATCAAATGTAGATTCCAGTCATTGACTTCTGCTCCTAGAAACAACAATATTCAATACTTATGTGCAGTCTTATTCAATTTTATGTGCAGTCTCACCAAAGTGAACGTACAGTTTGGCAGTTCCTAAGGAGTAACTTCTAAAATTAAGCTAGTATTTTTGCTTCAAGAAGTTCAAAAGTTGGGCTAAATTTAACAGCCCCAAAGACTTTAAAAAAAACCCCAAACAACCTGGAAGGGGCACAATAACTTTGGGACAGGAGCTGTGGGAAGACTGCTGTGAAGCCTTATTTTGCTTAGGGTCAGAACTTGTCCAGAGAAAGCGCAAACACCAAAAATAGCCCCCAACAAACCAGTTCTGTCTACGAAACACAAGGGTTTCAAAGGCAAAGTGGTGTTTCCATTAAAATTGGAAATTATCACTTGCAGATAAACATTTGTTTTCTCTTCATCTTTCACAGTATTTTGGGGTTTTTGACAGAACAGGCTGAAAAAACCCCTTGAAAAACAATTTACAAATCTCTTAACCTTTTCATATGGAGCGTGTTGACTCTTGAAGCTGAATCCACCAACTAGTTCTTAAAAATCCTGAGATGTTTTGTAAAGAAATACTCAAAATATATTCAGTGCTGCTAGTTTGCTGCCCTGTGTTAGTAGTTTCAGCCTACATCCAAAAAGCAACAAATATATAAGATTTTCTTGTAATTATTCTAAAATGCTGCAGTAACACGTAGCCTAAACCCAATCCTCATTGATTTGCAACACAAAATCCAACTTTCTCCAACTCCTCAAGGTAAAATGAAAGGTAAGACAAAGTTTTTGGGTTTTCCTCTTTTTATATGCTAAAAATTATAATATTCTGAAGCCTTGTGTAATGTCTAGTGTGTTTTTAGCCTGGTGTTTCTCATCTGGCTCAGGTACAGTAGGGTAAAGGCAAAGTAAATGAAACAGTGACAGTGAAGCTAAAGGCAGTATTTTAAAGGAAAATCCTTAAAGCTCAACTTTTTGTTTTTAGAATGTTTTCTTTTATTACTGGGAAATGAGTAAATTTAAACACCTTAAAGGAATCACTTCTCATTTTTGTACTGGTCAACATCCTAGGGAAAACTGAATAATTTCATTGGAATAAAATGGGAAGTGCTTTCAGCTCCATCCAATTTATTTGTAGGTGAAAAACATTAGCTAAATTTCAGGTAACAAAATAAATAAAAGTTAAAAACCTGAGTACCCATTCAGTAGTTTTGAAGTATAAAAGTTAACTGCGGAGTGTTTTCTGGGCAGGTTGGGCACACGCAGCCTGACACCAAGCAGGTGTTGGTAGGTTCTAGTTTTGCTTCTGTTTCAGCGTTTTTATGGGTGTATTTTGCCTGTCTTGTGGTTTTTATTATTAGGAACGGCTACCTTTTTTTGAGGTTATCTAAAAACTGAGGTGACACATATTGAAGCTGCGCATTGCAAGTTGCACTAAGTGTGGCTTTCATCCAAATTCCGTATCACGCCTTAATTTGCTGCTTTGACTGTAATGAGGTTGGTTCATTTCATGTGGTGTAGGGAGATGTATGGTCTTGGAGAGCAGGGGATGGGGAGTTGACTGATACTTAGTCTTGATGAGGCAAATGGCAATTTTTTAATCATTGTGTTAATGTATATCAATAAATAATGATGATGATGATGACAATAAGAGGGATATGAATAATTTCCATGAGTTATCCTGGCACTGAATACGATCTTGGTTAGTTGGTGTTTTTAGAGTCCAGAATTGCTGTTTCTGTGTAATACATCTGCAAACTCACCGGAGATGGTCGTGAGGAGTTATCTCCAGGCCCCCATGTGGTGTATGTGTGCCCGGGGCAGGGCTGGCCTTGGGTTTTAGTTTTTATTCATAGAGAAACACTGACGTCAAAATCAAAAGCTGGGATTAAAGAGAAAACACTTGTTTCCAGAATAGCAAAGACTTTTTTTTTTCCTTTTTTTCCCCCCCCCTTCTTCTTCTTCTTTTTTTTTTTTTTAAAGTCTTTGAAAATTTGGAAGTGGTGTGGGTTGTTTTTATTGTGCAAACTCTCAGGAAGAACAATCCCGAGGCGGTGCCATTCTTCCCGGCTGAATGGCTCTGGGGTTGGGAGCCGGAGCAGCTGCGGTGGTTTTAGCTGGGCTCACAAAACCCCTCGCTTTTGGATGGAGAACTTGAGATCCTGGGGTGGGTGGTGGCGAGGGAGATGGGCAGCTCTGCCCTGCCAGGCAGCTGTAGGGTAATTGGGAGTGACTGTGTGAAGCAAATACCAATGCCTGGTGGATGTCTTAAAAGCAAAATAAACCTTAAACTAAACTGTAGCTGAATATTTAAAAGGATGAGCAGGGTTTGTGCAGGCAATTATTTACTATGCAGGGCAAGATTTTTTTATGTATGGAGCTGTTCTTACATATGAAATGGGAACTTTACAGCCTGTTAATACTCTTAGGCTACTAAGAGTACACAGGTATCTCTTTGTCAGGCAGCCTAGTGACAGGACGAGGGGTAATGGTTTTAAATTGGAAGAAGGGAGATTTAGATGAGATCTTAGGAAGAAGTTCTTTGCTGTGAGGGTGGTGAGGCACTGGAACAGGTTGCCCAGGGAAGTTGTTGATGCCCCATCCCTGGAAGTGTTTAAGGCCAGGTTGGATGGGGCTTGGAGCAACCTGCTCTAGGGAGAGGTGTCCCTGCCCATGGCAGGGGGGTTGGAACTTGATGATCTTTAAGGTCCCTTCCAACTCTGACCATTCTATGATTCTATGATATTTTGCACAAAACAGGTTGTAAGTCTTCAGTGTTATCATTCAAGTTGTAGAGTGCGAGAACCCAGGTTTGGGGGATGCGTCTGCATCACTGCACAAGGAGAAATAGAAATACCCCACTTTTCCAAAAACATTATTCCAAATATAATTGAGGTCTCTTTCTCAAATTCCCTGGGATACATTCATTGTCTGACTGTAGGTATCTACATCGTGTGTCCATACTTTTACCTATTTTAAGAAATAAAGAAGCCTGTATTTTATCACATGGAGGAGAAGGCTCCCAGAGGCACCAAGAAGGGTCATTAATCTTTGGTGGCAGTTATGGCAGTTTAGAGAAACTTTTTAAAGCAGGTAAGTAGTGGGGAAATAAGTGCTCCAGCTCATATAATGTAAAACCTCAGGCTGACAGTTTGTTTTAGAAGGGATTTTTCTAAATAGCAGGGTTTGACTAAACCCAAGAGATCTTGTTTCGCACCACAGATCAGAAAGTGCTGACCCAATGTTAAAAAAGAATTTAAAAAAATTGGTTGAGTTTTAACATTTTGTAGTAATTTTATAGTCACAGTTAATAACTCTTTTGAGCCTGGAGTGGCTGAGTGTGTGTTTCATGCTGAACTATCCATTCTTTGTTATGGATTAATTATACAGATTAGAATGTTTCCTTCTCTCCACATGGACTATTGCATTCTCTTGCTGCCTTTTTACATAAAGTTTAGCTTAATTTTTTCCAAACAATATTATTCCCAGTAATCTGGAGATACCAGCCCTTGTGGCAGAATATGATGTTGCTCCTGCATGTTATCCTTTTGTTTTCAAACACTTTGTCCTATTTTATGTTTCCAATGTGTGGAGTCTCAAACCCTCTTTGATGCTGACTAATTTGGGGGGG
>VXBW01004233.1:343166-360732 GCA_013400375.1 Thinocorus orbignyianus
GGGGGGAAGAGAGAGGCACTGGAAAAGGGTTAATCCGTTACACCGGTATTAATGAGTCAGCTGGATCCCTGCCATTCCCTCCTTTCTGGTTCACTTAGCACCCATTAGCACAAAATGACACTCAGTTTTGTGGGAAGCAAGCTGGGAGGACGGGAGGTAAGGCAGAACTGGGATGAGAACAGCCCTGTCTCAGCTTAATACAGGTAAATAAATCCAGACCCTGTGGGTCAAGATAGGAAAATAATCCTGTTTTCCTGCTGGACCCCTGGGAATGTTGGTAGGGCTGGGATGTTTTAAATTCACACGTGGTTGGGTTGTTTTCTGAAATCCATTCTCTGATGTGCTGCTGGGGATTGGAGCTTTGGATGTGTTCACCTGACACCCGTGTGTTAGGAGCAACGTGGTGAAAAAATGTCATTATTTGCACATCTGTGCAGCTGAGAGCCCCTTCCTTGGGTCCGAGACATCTCATGGCAAAGGTTTGAGAAGGTTTGGTTGGGTATTAATCATAGAATCACAGAATGGTTTAGGTTGGAAGGGACCTTAAAGATCATCAAGTCCCACCCCCCCTGCCCTGGGCAGGGACACCTCTCCCTAGAGCAGGTTGCTCCAAGCCCCATCCAGCCTGGCCTTAAACACTTCCAGAGATGGGGCATCAACAACTTCCCTGGGCAACCTGTTCCAGTGCCTCACCACCCTCACAGCAAAGAACTTCTTCCTAATATCTCATCTAAATCTCCCCCCTTCCAATTTAAAACCATTACCCCTCGTCCTGTCACTAGACTTCCTGACCAAGAGTCCCTCCCCAGCTCTCCTGGAGCTCCCTTCAGATACTGAAAGGCTGCTCTCAGGTCTCCCCGGAGCCTTCTCTGCAGCAGGGATGGTTCTGTGGCCTCTCCTGAGCTTTTAAGTTGGGGTTCTGGGGCAGTAACAAAGAGGCACCAATTCTAAGATGCGTTGTGTTTTCATTACTTGTGATTGCAACCATAACTGTAAATTGCTTAAAGCAGCCAATGGGGAGAAGGGAATCATCCTTCAGAAGATACTTGGAGTTCAGTTACTTTTTATAATGGTTTTTATTAATTTAGGATCACAGAATGGTTTGGGGTTGGAAGGGACCTTAAAGATCATCCAGTGCCACCCCCTGCCCTGGGCAGGGACACCTCCCACCAGGGCAGGTTGCTCCAAGCCCCATCCAGCCTGGCCTTGAATCCCTCCAGGGATGGGGCAGCCACAGCTTCTCTGGGCAACCTGGACCAGGGTCTCACCACCTTGGAAGAGAATGCTCTGGGGAGACCTTAGAGCCCCTTCCAGTCCCCAAAAGCCCCCAAAGGGGTCTCCATGGAACCTCCTCTTCTCCAGGCTGAACCCCCCAAACTCTTTGCCCCTGAACCCCTCCAGGGATGGGCCAGGGTCTCACCACCCTCACACCAAAGAAGTTCTTCCCCACATCTCATCTCCATCTCCCCTCTTTCAGTGTCAAACCCCTTCCCCTTCGTCCTATGGCTGCCCTCCCTGATAGAAAAAGGATTTAGAATTTGGAAACAAATTCAAGAGACTCAGTATCTGTCTCTTACATCTTCATCCATCATAAACACGGAACTCCAGGGGACTCTGTGAGGATCTTCCCATGATTAAGGCAAAGCCCCCTGTTCTCACCCCATTCCGTCAGTGCAGGCATCATTCCACCTCGGGTGGTCCTCCTGCGGTCATCACCTCTACTCCGAGGAGATACAAACCCAGTTGTCTTCCAGGCAGTGTCTGTAGGGAAGAAAACAGTCTGATTTTGTGTTTGTGGCTCTGGAATACTTTTTTCCTTCTAGTTTTTCTGCACATCAGGCTGCTCAATGATGATGGGCAGGTCACAGAACGATTCAGGTTCTGAATACAGGACGTGTTCTCAAGTGGAGGACACGTAAAGCAATAAATTGCATCATGGAAACTGAATTCTCTCTTGTTTTGTGAAAATCATGAATCTACCAGAGCGGCTGCTTATCAGATACAGGAGTTCAGGTCTTTGTGACCCAGGATTTCATCTCCCAGTTTGCAACCAGTTGAATGGGTATCTGGTAACACGGCCCGTTGTGCGTGGGATGGGTTGGTTGGTTGTTTTATCGGGAGCCAGCAGAGTGACACTGCTGGTCTGTGCTTTTCTCTGAGTTGAAAGTGGAGGTGGGAAGGAATATGGCTAGAAATGGGACAGAGTATCAGTTCTGATTGTTTCAGGTCTCATCTTTGCAAAATTCCTCACATTGGGGGTTCATGTAAGTACATTAAACAGAAATTATAAAAAGTTGCATGACCTCACCTACTTTTTGACTCCTCTGCCCACAGGAAATTAAATACTTGGATGGATTCTTTGCATCGATCAAGTAAGATTTCAGATTTTTCATTAAATTACCTGGCCATAGTAATTATTAAAACCAGTTTATGGGAGTTCTGGAAGCTGTCGTTCAGAGGAATGCTGGTTTACTTCCAGAGATGGCTCCTTGGACACAGGCACTGGGCTTTGCGTAGCGGGCGTTCGCCTCCCTGATTCTTGGGGGTTGCCAAAGTTAAAGTGAAAACAAGGTGAAAAGAAGTTTCAAGGAGGAGAAAGTGAAAGACACAAAACTAGTTGCACTGCTGACCCCTCAGGAAGAAAACTGCAAATAGATATTCATCTCTAGCTTGCTACAGCCTACGGATAACAAAGAGGAGTGTTTTCCAGTATAGTAAATTGTTGGGTTTTTTATTGATTTGTACAATTTCTAGTGTGGAGGCTGCCCTTCTATCTGAAATGGTGCCTTTTTTGCTTCCACTCTGGAAGGCAGGACTGTTGCCATGGTAGGGTCTGTCTCCATGGGACGGCTGAGCCACTTAACCATCTGAAGGATGGGTCACCTCGCTGCTTCTGGAAGCAGAATTGCTTTCCATCATCCTCATGCCAGCTCTGGGGCTCATCTGACGTCTGGGATTGAGCTCACTGAGCTGGCAGAAAACTTTTTTTTTTTCCCAGCAGGAAAAAAAAAGAGGTTGTATTTCTATTTTTTAAGCAGTTTGGTGGTCTCAGGTGGCTTGCAGGACCTCAGGAGACTCTGGGAGCCACAAGAGAAGAAGAAGCAGGAACAGCAGGGCTGGGGGGAGAGGCAGGAGCACTCCTTTGGGCAGCACTGACTCAGCTGGGTTGTGAAAACTCCCCCGTAGGTAACAGTGTTCCTGCTCCTGGTTGACTGACAGCTCTTCCAGTGGTAGCCAGAAGAGAGTTCCCAGATGTGCATGGTTTGTTTTGGTGGGGTGGCCTTGTCTGGTTTCCATGTGTCGTGTGTTGAAACCGGTGCTTATTCTATTCTGATCATGTTATTGCATGAAAATGTTCTGCAGAAAAATGATGTGTTCAGGGCCGACCTGTCTGGGAGCTTCACCTTGAGCAAGTGGGTAAAGAAAGAGCCACAGAACCTGGAAAAATTTGTTCTTCAGCCTCTGGGACAATCTGCCCATTGTATCTGGGGGAATTCAGAAACCTTTGTGCTTCTGCTGTGCTGAAGGTGGCAAGCTTGAAAGCCCAAGACAGAGAGTGGTCCTTTATCTTTGAACATCAAGAAGCTTTTCTTGGAAGGTGTGGTAGCTCCTGATAATGTAGGTGACACGTTGCCATGGATCTTGAGTGATGGGGAGGGACTCTGGATCAGGGAGGGGAGCCATAGGATGAGGGGGAAGGGTTTGCCACTGAAAGAGGGGAGATGGAGATGAGATGTGGGGAAGCACTTCTTTGGTGTGAGGGTGGTGAGACCCTGGCCCAGGTTGCCCAGAGAAGCTGTGGCTGCCCCATCCCTGGAGGGGTTCAAGGCCAGGCTGGAGGGGGCTTGGAGCCACCTGGGCTGGTGGGAGGTGTCCCTGCCCAGGGCAGGGGGTGGCACTGGGTGGGCTTTAAGGTCCCTTCCGACCCAAACCAGTCTGTGATTCTGTGATGCACGATACAGGCATAACTTGGCATAAACGTTCATGGTCCTCAGACAGCTCCACAACATTAGAGCCGATGATGAAGCTACAGCCAGCTCTCACCTTGCTTCATTTTCTCTGTGCATGATAAGAATATGGTCTTAGCAGAACTGGTTTTTAAACTAATTATTCAAGTGCTGCACAACGTGTTTATTTTTTTCTCTCTGCTTTGTGGGCAGGGCTAATGGCGCTTTCTGGGGTACACACAAACTTTTGGACCCTTCATTGAAGTGAACTGAACCCCCATCAACTGGACTTTCCCATCCACTGCCCTTGAATCTTTGCAAATAGATTTTTGAACGTGGGGGGGCTTTTTTAGACTTTGTAAACTAAATACCTCTATTGAGAAATTTTCATTCATCTCTTTTTCCCCCAAAATAACTTCTACCCTCCTCTCCGGACACTTACAAAGAATTCCAGTAGTCCTTTTTTGTGCCAATACTTGTATTTTTTTTCCTAACAGATCTCCACTGCCACCTTTGAGCAATATGAAAACGCAATTGAAGATCCAAGCAGTGGTTAGAAAGGTTTTAAAATCAAAGAATTAAACAGTAATACCTTGAAGTGAACAGTTCCACGCTGTTTACACACAAGTCCGAAGTAAACAAGAAGTTTTGTGGTGGAGTTTCTTCCACAAAGCTGGCTTTAAAATAAAGTTCCTAGAACTACTAAACCAGCTTAAAGCGCAAAAGTAATCGGAAAATACCACTTTAATCCTGGTTAATCCACGTTATTGACCTGTGTGCTCAAAAAAATAAATAAATAAGTCAAATTCTGTAGTTCAGTAGTCATCCGTGTGGGGCTGGTTATTCGGGAGAGGGGTCTGATCCACCTTCATGCTCAGCTGGAAATACGCTGCTGGAACTCCATCCAAGGCTGCCAAGGACTCACCGTGTGCCTGGGCTGACACACGCTTCCTTCTCGCTCAACCTTGTGCAGCATAAACTCTCAAACCCTTGTTTTGCTGAAAGTTGCAGCTGCAGAGAGAAGCTTTTTGCTGATAGATTGGATTTTTGGGGGTATTATTAGCTTGGTGAAATGAAACTGCTGTTGATATGAAAAAGCTTTGAATATGAAACCAGGATGAGGTGACCTGAAACTAGGATGACTTCATTGTTTTGCCAACTATTCGTATTCTTATAAGGCTGCTGTGTCTTGGCCATGTGTGCGTGGAAGCTCATAGAATCACAGAATGGTCAGAGTTGGAAGGGACCTTAAAGATCATCAAGTTCCAACCCCCCTGCCATGGGCAGGGACACCTCTCACTACAGCAGGTTGCTCAAAGCCAAATCATGAGGATGAACATGTAGGTTTCATAACACTAATGCTAGATAGAATAGTAGTCCTCCTTCTAGGAGAAGAGAACCACCAGCAACGCCCCATCTCTCCCGTGGTCAGTTCCATATATGATTCAGATGGCCTGTCAGTCACCGATGGGAACTACCAAATTGCTCAGGGTTTATTATATTTTGCTCTAATTGTGTACAATCCGTTGGGAGTTGGACTAGGTGGTTTTTAAAGGGCCTTTACAACCCAAACCATATTTTGCTTCCATGCTTATTAGCAAGGATTTCTAAAGTTCTTCCCTCTGTGAATGGTCTCGATCCCA
The DNA here is from genome assembly GCA_013400375.1 of Thinocorus orbignyianus. Lineage (NCBI taxonomy): Eukaryota > Metazoa > Chordata > Aves > Ciconiiformes > Thinocoridae > Thinocorus > Thinocorus orbignyianus. Next base: position 348,757 of record VXBW01004233.1, read on the forward strand.
TAAAACCAGCACGATTTTGTGTTCTGGGTCCTGCCATCGGGGTTCCCTGGTACCACCAGACTCCAGTCCTCAGGTTACTCATCAGGTGGGAATTTGTCAGTAAAAATACTTGACTGCTCTTCTGGATTGGCAGTTGATGAGCTCTTCTTTGGTGCTAAACATTGCTACAGACTCTTTTTGGCAGGAACCAGGGCGATTGATGCACAACACATTGATCAACTGATTGACAACCTAATGGATGTTGTGATGGCCACAGTGACCATGGCCCAAGCAGGAGCTGGGAGCGGAAAGGGGGAAAACCAGGGTTGTCTGTTGATGGAGAGGCTGCCCAGCTTGAGGATAACAAAAAGCTGGAAGAGGAAAGGGTATAAATAGAAACGCCACTTCCTTCTTGAGCAGAAGCCAAACTTGTGGTTGAACCTTTCTCTTACGAGAGTTCGCTGAGGCCCGGAGAGGCAGCTGGAGGCAGATTTCTGAAGAAGCCAAAAATCTGAGGTCTGAAGGGTGGGGTGGACATAGTACGTACTGAAGACCGGGCAGAGCATTTCTTTCCTGTGCAACACCTGGCTGCAGCTCTTGGGAAAAAAAGGAGATACCAGTGGAAATGAGAGAATGCTGGTGTAAATCCAGCACTAGCCTCGGGGAAAGGAGAAACGTGCGATGGAATAGGCTTAGTACAACTTAAAACCAGCCTCCTGGGCTGAGGATTTGAGCTCTCTGGACAGCAGGATAAAGAGATCTACTGCTCTCTTTTCAAACTTGAAAATAATTTTCTGTTGACAAGTGAGGGACTATTTTACATCTGATGTTTAAACCATATGACACTGCACGGAGCGCCCTTCATTTCCAGTTCTTATAGTATCTAGATAGTAGGTGACATTCTTAGGTATCTGACTTAGATATTTTTGTAATAGAAATTTTATGACTAAAACATTGCATAATGCTTTTAAACCAAGGGATACATCAGCCAGAATCTACTTGTTTTGTAAAATGAATCATTTTGCCTGTTCTCTCTTAGTTAAAATACAGCTTTGAACCTGCTCTAGTTGAAACAAATGAATTCAAGGGATCTGCTGGCCTGTATTCACACAGGAGGTGAGGCTGTGGGATTGCGGTGCTCCCTCCTACCTCCTCTATCAACATATTTGCTGTTCAGTTCTGACTAAAGACTGTTTTGGGGAGTGGCGGGGGGTATTTGGAAGCCCTTCCTTCTAAGGTCTTCTCTTTGGGATTTTTTTCCAAGTCAGATTTCAGTGGTTTGGCAAAATTGTCATTCCCTAGCTATTTCCATGAGGATTGTGCAAAGGGAATTGTCTGCTGGGTGTTTGCCTTCAGCCACCTTCTGACCACGGAGGCAAATGGGAAGAGGAGATTGCGGAGTTGCAGGGGAGCAGAGGAAAAGCCAGAGCAGAGGGAAGCATTTGAAACGCTGAGCCTGAAGAGGGAAGAGAAATTACGGCTTCCAGTTAAGGGAAGATACTAGAATTTAGGTCAATGGGAAAACAAGGCGAGGTGAACCAAAACAAAAGCTTAAGAAGATGGGTCAGCTGTGGCGAGCTGGGGAGGGCCGGGAACTGGTGGAGCTGGGGCGGAGGATGAGAGTTAATTCACTCTTTGGGCTGGTAGAAATACAGATGAGTCATCTCTCTGGATATTCCAGATGGGATCTGGGGAAAATACACCGAAAACACTGATTTCTCTGGAAAACTACTCTGGCCTAGTGGTTCGATTAAACTTGTTTGCACTCCCATCCCCAACAAACACACCAAAGATGTGAGACCCCACCTGGAGTCCTGTGTCCAGCTCTGGAGTCCTCAACATAGAAAGGACATCGAACTGTTGGAACAGGTCCAGCGCAGGGCCACCAAGATGCTCAGAGGGATGGAGCACCTCTGCTGTGAGGACAGGCTGAGAGAGCTGGGGCTGTTCAGCCTGGAGAAGAGAAGGCTCCGGGGAGACCTGAGAGCAGCCTTCCAGGATCTGAAGGGAGCTCCAGGAAAGCTGGGGAGGGGACTCTTGGTCAGGAAGTCTAGTGACAGGACGAGGGGTAATGGTTTTAAATTGGAAGAGGGGAGATTTAGATGAGATATTAGGAGGAAGTTCTTTACTGTGAGGGTGGTGAGGCACTGGAACAGGTTGCCCAGAGAAGCTGTGGCTGCCCCATCCCTGGAAGTGTTCCAAGGCCAGGCTGGATGGGGCTTGGAGCAACCTGCTCTAGGAGAGGTGTCCCTGCCCATGGCAGGGGGGTTGGAACTTGATGATCTTTAAGGTCCCTTCCAACTCTGACCATTCTACGATTCTGTGTGTTTCCTGTCTTCTTCAGCTGTCTGTTAACCGTTTTCATGCCTCCCTGTGTTTTTGCAGTCTTTCATTGCGGAGTCCAAGAGCTCTGATAATTTTTCTTTGCAGGCCTCTCTGCTTCATTACAAATGAAGGCGAATGGTTTGACATAATTAATTTACATGGCTGTTACTTCATTATCTTGCTGGTGCTCACAAATTTTATTTTTCACCTTATTGTGGGGTGGAGTAGAAGATTAAACGACTCTTCATCTCCTTTATTCTTCCCCCCTTCCCTTTTCTGGATGAGGTGGTGTGAATACAAGTGCTTCAGAGTATTCAATGTAGAGAATTACTAGTTAGTTTTTAAAAAGATCTTTAAAAGTGTCACTGGCTTGCAGGCTCTTTGGGCATGGGCAGGAGCTGGCTGCTGTTCCTGGCAGCTTCTGCCAGATAAACCTCTGGAGAAAAGGGAAGGGGAAAGCCAAAAACACAGGCTTAGCAAAGGAGTTAAACTCCAGTAACTCCAACCCTTTCATTTCGAATGGGTGCCTCAGGAATCCTGAAGGATACAGACTTTCAAAACACTCCAGAAAGCAGTCTCGGTTCCAATAAAAGTCAAGTCAGAATTTTGTGACTAAATCTTTCACATTTCGAAGTTGTTTCATCTTTCCTACAGACTCTTTGCTGAGCAGCACTAACAGCAGGAGGAGATAATCCACAAAATCTTTAAAACTTGTTTCACACCCTCCCACCGACAGAGAAGATGGGAGAAGGGAGCCGAGGTGGAGATTTGGTTTATAATACCTGAGGAAGTTGTGCTACGTCTCCTTCGCTTGTTGCTTTGCCAGTGTTCGAGCTGAATGGCCTGGAGTGCGCAAAACCGGGAGCTTGCCTTTTTCTCTTTCTTTCCTCTGAGTTTTTCCTGCTGATGAATCGACACAGATTTATTCCCAGGTTTTGCAGACCACTTCTCAATGCTTTTCCCTTTCCTCATGTTTAAAATTGTAAAATATAAATGTGGCAAAAGAGTTCCCCCTTTCCCAGGGAATTGTCTGATTTGATTTTAGCCAAACTCAGGAGTTTTTCTTATTCCATCTAAAACATGAAAGATTTCTATGGTTTAATGGGTGTATTTTTCCTTTGCCAGGTGACACGATCGATGATCAAAGTAGAGAGTCAAAGGATAAAACTTCATTTCCAGAGACCAGACCCATGTACGACCAACCTCCACAGGTAGGAGACTCTTTCTTTACACACACCTGATGCAAATTCCACGGCAGCTCGTTGAAGACACACAAATCAGTCCTGGAATGGTCAGAGTTGAAGGGACCTGAAAGATCATCCAGTTCTGACCCCCTGCTCCAGGCAGGGACACCTCCCACCTGACCAGGAGTCAGTTCCAACACATTCAAACCTTTATAGGAGGCATTTATTTCCACAGCCACCATCGCACACAACGTGCTGTAAATACAGTGTATAATGGGCTGTCTTTGGTGTGTGTTTGATTTCTGTCTCAGCTTCATTTTCTTCATCTGGTTTATTTAGTGTTCAATCCATGTACACCAAGGAGGGCTTTTCAGATTATTTCTGCATCTGATGTACACATATTTGCTCCTCCACCTCCTCTGAAAGTGTTTTTGCCATGAGTATGAGCCTGCTTTCCATTGCCAGGTAGTTTCAGATATTTGCAAGATAACTGTAAGACATTTTGCTTGGACATTTTGAGCTGTTGTGGTGTTGGTGGAGGGGTTTTTGGTTAACCTGTGCTTCCGCTCTCTCTTTCTTTCATATCAGATATTACAGTGAAAATAAAACTAAGATTTATTTTCAGTTTTCTATTAAAAGACTTACCTGCCACAAAAATACTTGTATGAACTGGCTTGTGACACCAACAGTTAAATTAAGATACAGTATTTGGTAGTGTCTAAGTTCTGAATTCCCCTCTAGATTTGGGTAGTTTGAGTACATGTTTTCTTGGAGGAATTCTCAGTTTCTCAAATTAAACAGAGTAACTGAGCATCACGGCAATGCAGTGGGTAATTGTGGCCCTGAGAAAAGCACCATTCCCGTTTGCAGTGCTGAGTATATTTTTATAAACTTGTGGGACAACTCTGCCAGTGTGGTGAAACTGGGAAAGCATCGTGTTGTGTGTTCAATGTGTCATGCAGACACAGAACCTGAACTGGAATAATTAAGTTGTTAGCATGAAAACAAGAATACTTCAGAGACATTGCAGACTACATCAAAATATATTTGTTTGGCAGCAAAGTAGTGTCAGAAATTGGTCATGAAGAGCTGAACAAAGGAGTTAGTTCTTCGACAACATCTTTCAACTGCTGGAAACTTGCTTTTATTTTTAACTGTAAACTATTTGACGACGTATTAGATGTAGCCGTTTTGGAACGTGGTTCTAGAAATGTGATTTAAAGAAGAATGAAGTAATACTTTGTTCGTGGGTCATTTCCTCATTCAAAAGGGAAATGAGGTTGAGTTTGGTTGGGTTTTTGTTTGAAGTAAGTATCTTCTGGAGTCTTTTTTGGTAACTGTCGTCATCGTTGCTGTTTCCCATTTACTCGGGCGCTGTTGGGTTACTTTGCTGTACAGTCACTGAATTCTCAGGTACATATTTTTGGTGTAACCTCACATAAATTATTGAAACTAATGCACAAATAAAATTTGACACCAAGATCTGCTTGTGGCAACAAGCAAGAGGTGACACAACCTCCTGTAACAGCTGCCCCACCTGCAGTCTGCGTTATCTGGGGAGGTTTTGGTGTTGCATGTGTGTTAGAGGAACTGCAGATATTTAGAAACTCGTTGGAGGAAGGATGTTCTCAAAGGCCGACTTTAGTCCAAACATTTCATCTTCTGCTTCAGAGAGTGGGAATAGAAGCTCCTGCTTTGGGTGGTCCCACGTGGAGTGTCTTCTCCATCTGGGTGGCTACAAGTGGAGGTTTGGGTGGGTCATCTCCCAATGCCCAGATGTGGTGTCCAGCAGGGTAATTAGTGCTTTGGGTCTAATCAGGCACGTCCCATCCCGCTGAGGTTGCTTCAGGCTCAGGAACTCAAAGTCATAGGCACATTTAAGTGCTTTTCTGGATTGGGGCCAAGGTACTTAGCGCCCTGAAGGGCCAAGAACTCAGCTGAGTCTCTCTGTAAGGCTGAAATACAAAGCTGCTAATTTTAACTGCAACGCCATCCTAACAGAAAAGAGAGATTCCATTTGTAGAATCCAATTCCCAGATCATTCCATCTGGAATTTAAGGTTATAGAAAAGAAGCAAATGGGAGGGTTGGTTTTGATCTGTGAAGAGTGCCAGAAACCCCAGTAAGGTGGGGGGGGGCTTATTTTGGATAATGAGCTGTTCCATTGGTGCAGCAAATTAGTGCAACCACGGATTTTTGTCCTACTGTGAGAGCAATTACGTGGCATCTCTATTAGGAGAGGTGAAAAATATTTTTGACAGATGGTACGGCTGTGAATTAGGATTTATGAAGATTACGGTATGTCTGGTGGCCGGGACACCTGGGATTATTAAATTGATGTAAGAAACAAAACCACCAAAAAAAATGACATTGCTGCTAATAGCTGCAGTGGTTTGTGTCTCCCTGCTGTCACCTTCCCAAGCAGCTTGTGTTTGGTTGATAATGCTTGTCCCGAGAACCTGACGTGAGCTTTTTAGCAGATTGAAAGGGTGAAAACTCTCCCAGAAAATGTATTGAAATAAACTACCAAAGATGAAAGCTGTCTGTAGATTGTACATGAAGATTTTCCTCTTGCCGCGTGTTCTTTTGGGTTTGTTTTGTGTTTGTAGCCCTATTTCTCCCTCAAATACTTAATAGCTCTTGCCTTCTATCTAAGGAGCTTGTTAGGCGTTTTCTAGGGCAGGAGAGAATCCCCCAAGGGATTGCTTAATCCATAATTATCTAATTTTTATGTTGTTGTTATAGCCACTCTTAATTATACACCTTGCTGCGATACTTAGCATCACAGGCCAGAGTTTTCTTTATGAATTGCACCAGTTGTGTTATGGCTCTCGTGCCCTTTCTTTTCATAATTTGCTGCAATAAACTGAGAATGTAGCAAATAGAAAGCCTGTGTTTCCAGAAGGAAATTTCAAATCATAGAATCATAGAATGGTCAGAGTTGGAAGGGACCTTAAAGATCATCAAGTTCCAACCCCCCTGCCATGGGCAGGGACACCTCTCCCTAGAGCAGGTTGCTCCAAGCCCCATCCAACCTGGCCTTAAACACTTCCAGGGATGGGGCAGCCACAACTTCCCTGGGCAACCTGTTCCAGTGCCTCACCACCCTCACAGCAAAGAACTTCTTCCTAATATCTCATCTAAATCTCCCCTCTTCCAATTTAAAACCATTCCCCCTTGTCCTGTCACTAGACTTCCTGACCAAGAGTCCCTCCCCAGCTCTCCTGGAGCTCCCTTCAGATCCTGGAAGGCTGCTCTCAGGTCTCCCCGGAGCCTTCTCTTCTCCAGGCTGAACAGCCCCAGCTCTCTCAGCCTGTCCTCATAGGAGAGGTGCTCCATCCCTCTAATTATTTTCATGGCTCTCTTGCGGACCTGTTCCAACAGTTCCATGTCCTTTCTATGTTGAGGACTCCAGAACTGAACACAGGACTCCAGGTGGGGTCTCACAAGCGCAGAGCAGAGGGGGAGAATCACCTCCCGTGACCTGCTGCTCACACTTCTTTTGATGCAACCCAGGATACAGTTGGCTTTCTGGGCTGCCAGATCCTCAGTGGTTTGCTGCAAACAGACAGGGGTGTGCGCTGCTCGGGGCAAGGAGCTAAAGAAATGAGAAAAAAAATACTTTTAGAAGTGATTTGGAAGATAATATCCTCGTTAAACAGATCCTTTGTAAAGCTGCTGCACAAGGATGCTGAACAGATGTAAGGAACAGCTTCCTGGCATCTGCTCGGGGGTCGCATTAGTCAATGGGAAAAGCAGAAATAATGTGAGATATCAAATATGAAGAGATAAGGAACGGGAGGTGTGAGTGCACAGAGGAGTGGAAAAAATAAAGTAGTGGAAAAAGAACTTTCTATTTAGTCATTTAGAGAAATGAGCAGATATTGTTGAAGATGACAGACTTTTAAGATCTCCTTCTATCAGATCACCTGATAGAATTCCAGGGCACGAATAATGCTCATTTTCATTTCTTTTTAAAGAAAATAAGATAACATTAAAACAAATTGCTTCTTCCTGACCTGTTATTGCCCAGTTTTTACTAGAGTTTACTTGACTGGATTATTTGGACAAGTTACTGGACAAGGAGCTGTTCCTGATCAGGTCTCTGCTCCGTCACCCAGCTCTTAGTTTATGGGTCAGGGACCCCGTATTTCACATCTCGAGGAGGGTGCTCTGGGCTGAATTCACTGCATCGCTTTCAATTCCCTACATTTGCTTTAGAGAAGGGGGGTTATATTTCAAAATAATCAGGCAATGATTTTAGGGATTAGTTCACTTCTTTTTGACAACATATAGTTTCTGTAGAAAATGTTGCTGCTTAGATTGGCTTTTGGGGTTTGTAAGCTCTCCTAAGCTGGAACTCTACTCATGGCCTGGTTAGATTAATTGCTTGTCATATGGCATATTCATTCCAAGATCTTTTTTACCTCCAAAGCCCTTCAAGCACATTGTTCCGTATTTTCTCTCTTCTTAATTGGGTATGTAAGCAATAATCACTTAATGAAATTACCCAGTCTTAGAAGGGACTGGAACAGGCCTGCAGCAGGTCACCAGGCACGTTCTTCTCCCTGGATGCTGGTACTGCCAGAAGAGAAGTCTTAGGTTTAACTCAGCTGTTGTGTACAATCACAAGCTGGAGGAAGGGAAGTTTTAAAATTGCCTGTAAAGGATGAGTCATTTTCAGTGTTGGTGGCTGCAGTGGGTGTTGTTCCAGTTCCCTTCATCCTTTGGATGTATGGGATCTGTTTTGGGGGGGGGGAGGGATCCCTGTGCAGCCACAGGTGGAAGGAAGATGTAGGAAGAGTCGTCTCCATATGATGAGAAGGGCACAGCATATGGATGGGATCTTACTGAGAACCAAGGCACATGCGTCCAGGAACACAATTTGCATACCTTCCTCTTTGAGTAGAGACTTAATGACATGTTTATTCAGTGAGGTTGGGTGGTTATTTGGAGCAGGAGGTGCTCAAGTTGATGTTCCCATCACATTTTTTAGCCTTTCTCTAATTTGGGGATCTTCTGACTTGCTCAATGCCCAGATCAAGCTACTGATTATCCTGCATCTCTTGCCCAAACCCATGAGGTTTGGACTAAAAGCCAGTGATGCTGCTTCACTCTGCTGCTGTCGGAAAATTGATGGGTCAGTCGTCCTGCCTCTGGGCTTTCCAAATATTAAAATTGATCTCAGATGCAGCCTGGATCATGCATTAGTTGATGAGAGCGAGTGTGCCTGATGCACAGCGGTGTTTACAGTGTGATGTGTTAGCGTAGAATGTTGCCTGAAAGGCTGGTGTAGGGCAGCTGAGTGAGAATTAAACACCAAGTAAGGAAAATGCCAAGGTCTTTAGGTTAGTTTCACTGCCACTTTCAGGAGACACACACCCCCCCAGCCCAAAATGCAGCCAGCAGTGGGCAGATGATATTAATGGAAAGGAATGATGACATGAAAACTCTCGTTTCAGTCCAAAGTGCTAAGATTTGTTTTTCTGATAGGTTTTTCTGTACTTCCCATCACTGTGGCTTGAGCCTTTCATTATATCATGTTACTGCTGTAATTTCTGCCTTAAAAATACCCCCAACACTTCACTCCTCTGTTGGCTCAGGTGTGTGACAGGCTGCGCCTTGGGTAGCGCATGGACAAGTTTTGTTCTAGAGCACCTCTTAAAAATAGGAGATAAAATAGAAATTCTTTGTTTGCAACTTTCATTTCTTTCCTTGCACAGTGTAGCAAATGTTAAGAAAACTTTCCTAGTGTTGTAATGCAATTAATTAATGCATAAAACCCAAATCTATTTTAAAATCCAATAAAGTGCTCTTCTTCCTTCCCTTTATGGTCCAGTTATCTTCCTTCTTTGGAAGGACCCAGGAGGCGGAAGGAGTCCACCCTGATTGAATGAGATGACTGATACTTGTTTCCTTTTATTTCTTTAATGAATTATTGGATCCTTTACTGCTGTAAAAGCCATCGTGCTTTTTTTCCCCCTGCATCTCAAAAGCCTGAGCTGAGGAGAGAGAGGATCAGAAGGACCCAGGGGTTTGGTTACTCAGGGAAACTCCTGAACGCAGCTCAGGGGACGCTGCTCACAGGTATCGCTGGAGGAAGCATCACCTGGCTTCAGAGTAATCCTTTTCTGCTCGCAGTACTTAATTAGCTGCTTTCTGAAAAGCAAACCCAAGATCATTTTCCTTTCCCTTTCCTCTTATTGTGGCTGGAAACTGTAATCCCTCTGTCTTTTTTCCTCTCACTGACACTAATGTTCTAGGGAGACGTTTGGCGGCTGTTGCCGGCTGCCTCACTTACTCCAGGAGAGATTTCCTTTTCTTCTCAAAACAGTAACTCCTGAGTGAGGCAGCTTTTCCCACTTGTTCCAATTTACTGAAAAAATTTACTGACCTTTTTTTTTGGTGAAACCATGTTTATTCAGTATTTCCTTACTGTTCTTCTATGTTGAATTGCTTAAGTTCTTTAAAGAATTCTGGAATGAAATAATGAAATAATAGGAATAAAGACATAAAAGTAGGAATTAGGAGTAAAGATACCATGATACAATTTTGATTATATCAAGTTCAATACACTTGCTAAATTTATCACCAACCCCCCTCCAAATAATTTCTGTAACTAATTGTTATTAAAGGAGATGAAATGAAAACAGAACCTTGATCTTGTTTGAGTTTGCAAAATTGTTAGCAAAGCAAAAGGTTTTTCTCCTAGAGTGAACAGGCGAGTTGGTTTTGGCAGTAGGTGTTGCAGGTTTGGTGGTACTTTGGAACACTTTTCAGGGTAGAATTGCATTTTACAGGTGGTTCATAAATGAAACTCATAGGATTCTCCAGTATTTAGGGGGATAATTCAACTAACAGGCTTTTACAGCAGATATTTGAAGTATCCAGAGCTCACCTGGCAGCCTCTGCTGAGATCCATGGTTTTAGCCCTTGGAGAGGGCAAGGAGCCTGCACTAATTACAGGAAGTTCTGCATTTAAACTATCAAATTGTTCCCGTGGTTGAGAAAAAGCCAGTTCTGAAAAATGACACTTTTCTAATTGCTTTAATGTCATTAAGTGTGTACAAATAGTTGTTGATACTGCAAGCTGGGTCCAGCAGAGTCCCCCGCTGTTCTTTGCCCGGGAGGGCTTTGCTAAAGTAACCAAAAACTGTACAATTTGGCTGTTTCTTTAGAATTTATTAAGATTTCAGCAACAAAAAAAAAACCTGACCTTGATTCCATTCTAGACTAAGGAACAGCTGAAAAGCATGCTTTAGAGAGGGAAATGAAAAAGGAAAAAGAAGCTAAAACATATGTCACAAATCAGTAAAAATATCCTTAAATGCTTGTTTTAAAATCTGGTTCTGTTCTCCTCTGACCTCTCTAAGTGGAGACAAGCCATGCTGGTGGCTAACCACCCAACACTGGTACAGGTAGCAGGAGCTCTTTAGGGGAGACAAATCGCTGCTGTGTCACAATGAGAGCCACAAGAAGCCGGGAAACCGGAGCCCGGAGCAAATGGGAAAGCTGATTCCCGCTTCTAAAAGCCTTCCCAAGGACTCGATCCCAGCCCGGAGCTTTCAGCGGGGAAGGCTGCCCGCTCCCAAGCTCTGACACCCCCGATTTTAGGCTGGTCTTACACTCCCAGGCTGGTGAAAAAGAAATCCAGTGACCAGAAACCATTTGGACACGGCAACTGCCAGCTCTCCAGCACTTTTTTCTTCCATTTACTTTTGTTCTCCCAGTTTATAACATTTTTTTTGAGTCCTTGGAGAGATGCTGACTGCACTTCTGAGTGAGCCTTGAAAGAATAGCAGATCTTCTCATCCACCTGAGGTTTCCTGAACCATCTCAGGGGCATCTGTGTTTTCTCCAGGGTTTTCTTTCCTTCCTTTCTTCCAGCTCCGCAAGGATAGAGCTCAGGAACTTACTGGGGTGGTGGCCCTGGGGGTGTTTTGCCATTGACGTGAAGAAGAGTGAATATTAAAAAAAAGTGATCTTCTCCAGACTCTCTTTTTAAGAAAAATGGATTTGCTTCTAGAAAAAACAGCAACCAACCTTTATTTTTTACAGAAAGTATAAATTTCTTAAAATTAATCACTTTTTCCTAGAAAACTTTGTTCAAGGATTTGGGTGTGAGTAACGCTAGCACCGATCTTTGAGTTTTCTTCCGAGCTTTATAAATTCAGCTTCTTGGTCCATTACAAAATCTACATTGTTCCTTCCTTAAGAGCCTCTTGGCAGAGTTTCTGGTTAGCACACAGAGATGCAGCACTCAAAGAGTTGTGGTTAATGGGTCAATGTCCACGTGGCGGCCAGTGACGAGTGGTGTCCCGCAAGGGTCAGTACTGGGACCAGTGCTATTTAACATCTTTGTTGGAGACATGGACAGTGGGATAGAGTGCACCCTCAGCAAATTTGCCGGTGACACCAAGCTCGGTGGCGCAGTTGACACGCTGGAGGGAAGAGATGCCATCCAGAGGGACGTGGACAGGCTTGAGAGG
>VXBW01004233.1:361046-384299 GCA_013400375.1 Thinocorus orbignyianus
TGTCCCTGCCCATGGCAGGGGGGTTGGAACTTGATGATCTTTAAGGTCCCTTCCAACTCTGACCATTCTGTGATTCTAAATCAGATGTTCTCAAAGGCAGCCGAGAAATACTTTTTTCTTTTTCTTAAAACAAAACAAAACAAAAAAAAGCAAAAAAGCAGGATTTGCTGCAGAGGACAATTTTGCAGTTGTTAGTTTTGAAACAACCCAGTAACACATAACCGCCTCGGTGTCGGGGTGCAGCAACCAACCAGATCCATTTTGGGACTGTTTCTTTCATCCCTGTTGGTTTTGAGTTGCAAACCAAGGTGGCAGAAAACCCCTTGCTTATGTGAATTCGATTTGCTTACCCCACCTTCCCTAATTTTAACTGATTTCTTGACTCCCTGGCGTTGGGTGGAATGGAAGTTGATGTTGGAAGCGCGTTCAGTCGCTGTTTCTCATAGCAGGGCTGTGTGTCACAGCGCTTGGCAGGGTTCGGCCGAGCTCACGTCTAGAGAATCCGCTCTGAATAGGTTGTATTCTGGATAAATAAGTCAAGGAACCAGCGTGACTAATGTGGGATATCGAATTCTCCAGGACTTGCAGTTCTGTAGATGCCTGATTAATGCCCGTGGGGAAGCATAACCTTGCCTTTGTGCTGGTGTTTGCGCTGGAACCAGCCTGGGCAGTGGATGGGCTTTACTGGAGTGTCCAGTTCTTCATCCCGTTACCAAGCCCTGCTGCTCAGGCTGGTTTCTAGAGGCAGAGCAAATAGTCTTCTCTTCAATTTTAAAGCAGGAGAAGTTTTAGGACAGACACTCACTAAGAGTCATATGGGTAGGCCAGTAATAGAAGTTTGCAGGTCTGTTGGGTCCAGCATCCCATCTCCTGGCATCTTCTGGAAATTAAATTGATTGCTTCTCTAAGTGGAGAGGTTTTTTTATTTCATTTTTGGTTTTGGTTCAGGGTTTCTAAATTTTGATTTGAAAAAAAATTTTGATAACTGTTTTTTTTTCCAATAAAGCAGGTATTCGGCAACGTGTCTATTGCCATGGAACAGACCCCAGCAGCCAGGCCCGCAATTCCATTCCAGATTGGAAAACATCATCAGTGAAATAACTGGGATGGGAGTGGGTTTTAATCATCAAAGCCAGGCCTTTGCTGGATGACTGCTGGAAAGGCAGACGGGGAACAAAAGATGGAGCTTCCTCAGTTTAGGGAAGGAATTCTGTGAAGTAATTTCCCCTCCAGAAGCCCGGACACAGTGATGCAAAGGTCCCAGCAACCTTATGGTGTTCGTAAACATGGAGAAACCCCACTAATGATTCAAATATTGTTGCTTTAGCCTTTATTCAAGTCAACCTGACCCAAAGAATTCTACCAAGAGGCATTAAGAATTGCAATTTAGATCTACCTGCACCCAAATCTGGAACGGATTTTCTTTTTTGTTTTCATTAATCAATAGGTTTTAAGTCCAAAGCCTCACCTGCCTGATCTTTAGCCTCTAAACTGCGGCTCTTGCGTTCTCTTTAGGTGACCCCAGGGCAGCGACCGCAGCTGAGTGTGCCGGGGGGGGAGGTGGGCAGTGGCCGGCCTCCGAATTTGGAAAGCAGCCCCTTCATGTCGGACGTGCTGGGCGACGTGCCCTTCGCCCTGGCACCACACGTCTTGGCAGTGCAGGGCACCCGCAGCGAGGTTCCCGACCGGCTGCTCACCTACGACATCAACGAGAACCTGGCAAGATTCTGGTATGACTTTACACTCGAAAATTCAGTGCTTTGCGATCCCTAATGTTTGTGCTCAGGCTTTTTGGGTTTCGCTGCGTGGTCGTTGTTGGATCTTCATTACTTCTGTTGATGTCAAGGAACAAGTCTTAAGGTCAACATGAAGACTTATTGCAATCGGCTTAATATTTTGGGATCCTGCCACTGGTGTATCAGGTACACTGGATCCAAAGGGTTGTTACTCCCATCTGTGTTGTATTTCTTAGCTTTATGTGAACTGTAACCTTCCGTGTTAAGTACTCTGGTTATCTCCAAAGAAACGCAGCAAATCTGTGTCAGCCCCAGCAGGAGACTGGCTGTCGGTGTCTGAATCCAGCGGGTAGGCTGCAGAGACAAACATTTCCCAACTTCCAGAGGAATTCCCCGCACACCCACGCTATCCTGCTGTTTCACTCAGATACTGAGCACATCGATCCTGTTGGAGGTGTTTGAGATCACCTCTTCTACAGGTAGAAGCCACTATTAAGGCTAAAGCGGCCTGGACGGACAGCTTTCCAGTTAAACCCAGCTTTAAAACTCCAGAGTTAACGATGAGTACTTAACTAATTAGGAAGGCTTCATAGAATTGCTTAAGCTTACCCGTTTCAATGTGAAAACCCGGTCCCTCTGTCTGCTCCCTTTTCATCCCGTGGTGTTTCCCTGTGCCTGGAGCCGTGCTGCCTGCCTGCTGGCTGTTCTCAGTGCCACACGTGTTCCTCCTTTAGACACGGACCCACTTTTCCATTTTAACCTCTTTGCCTCCTGAAGAAGGAAATCTCAGGACACGGCCTTTGAATGGTCACACCCTCCTTTTTTTTGTTGTTTTTCTTTTAATTTGCCTGCCAGAGCTCCAGATGGCAATGTTTAGCAACAGGAAAACCTGACATTGGTTCTTCCCCAGCTAAATTAAACGGCTGACTGCCTGCCCATGCCTTCTCCCAGCCCTCCCACTCCCATCCCGGTTTTCCCAGCTGAAACCAGACTTTGTGAGGAGTAAGGAGCTGCGTGACACAAAAGGCTACGCTTGTTTTCCCTCCTGGGGCAGAATATTTATATTGTGCCAAATGTTAGTGGGTATTTTTGTGTATTTCCTACGCTTAAAATAGATACGTTTTCCATCTTGGGTCCTCTCAGTGTTTGAGATAAATACTGTAACGCTGGAGGAATCAGGGTGGGTGTGTCTTGTGTTGTTAAATATTCACGGTGTAGATTTTTTATAAGTGTGTGTATTTAATGTTTTTGAAAGCTGTGTTCAGAAATGGTTGGAAGTTTCACTGTTTTCAGGGAAGGTATCCGTGCTGCACTCCAATAAAAAAATAAAATTGCTAATTAACGCTGAGTTGAGATTAATTGCTTGGTTTCACCTGTGGTGTTTTCTGGAGCTGTGAGTGTTCAGACTTCAGGGGAGCCTGAACTTGGAAATTCAATTTGGAAATCTTTCTGGTGTTGGTTAAAAATCAAGAGTCCTTCTAATCAAATATATCACACCTTGATCTGACATCTTGTGCTGTGCTGGGGACGTGCCGTGGGTTGGGTGGCATCAGAGACACTGCTCTGAGGTTCCTGTGGCTGGGAAGTGCTCAGACCTGCTGGGGTGGGTCCAGAAGAGGCCATGGAGATGCTTGGAGGGCTAGAGCCCCTCTGCTGGGAGAACAGGCTGAGAGAGTTGGGGGTGGTTCAGACTGGAGAAGAGGAGGCTCCTGGGAGACCTTAGAGCCCCTTCCAGTCCCGAAAAGCCCCAAAAGGCTCTAAGGTCTCCCCAGAGCATTCTCTTCCAAGGTGGTGAGACCCTGGCCCAGGTTGCCCCATCCCTGGAGGGGTTCAAGGCCAGGCTGGATGGGGCTTGGAGCAACCTGCTCTGGTGGGAGGTGTTCCCCCGCCCGTGGCAAGAGGTGGCACTGGATGATCTCTAATGTCCCTGCCAACCCAAACCATCCTGTGTACCTACCAATGTAGGTATAGATAAATATAGGTGTCATTGATCTCAGTGGAAGCAAGGAGATCAGTTGGGATCCAGGAGGTGGGTTTTTTGCTGACCAAGCCAAAATTTTGCTCCTGTGAGTGGTTGTTGCTCCCCGTTTCCAAGCTCCTGTTTGAT
This sequence comes from Thinocorus orbignyianus, assembly GCA_013400375.1. Lineage (NCBI taxonomy): Eukaryota > Metazoa > Chordata > Aves > Ciconiiformes > Thinocoridae > Thinocorus > Thinocorus orbignyianus. The sequence continues at coordinate 364,890 of VXBW01004233.1, forward strand.
CTGAACCCTCCTTCTCACAGACACGCACTCCTGCTTCACAGTTGCTGGTAATTATACATCTAATTCAGGGGTTAGAAGGACTTCTGGCCTCAGATACACACCCAAATTGTATCCTGGGTGCACACCAAGACAAGGATGTGGTGCCTTGCTATTTTTTTCCCCTCGTTGCCTTCATTTGGAAAGAATGTGTGTGGGTAGGGGAGGAGCTGTCATGCATTTCAGCAGATCCCCATCTGGACCAGCAGGGATCCAGCAGGGCTGAAGGACACAGCATCCTGCTTCTGACCCTCAGGGTTAAATCCTCATCTTCCAGCCTTTGGAGGTTGGCTGCAACAAACAAGGTTTTAAGAAGAACATTCTGAGAAGGATCATCGGACTATGGTCTGCTCACAATCAAAGCAAAATACTACTGGAAAACAACTGTTTGCAGGTGTTGGCCAGAGTGAAACATGAACTACGCTTGATAATCATAAAATCACAGAACGTTACAGGTTGGAAGGGACCTCTGGAGATCACCCAGTCCAACCCCCTGCCAGAGCAGGTCCACCCACAGCAGGTCCCACAAGAACGTGTCCAGGTGGGTTTGAATGTCTCCAGAGATGGAGACTCCACCACCTCTCTGGGCAGCCTCTGCCAGGGCTCTGACACCCTCACAGGAAAGAAGTTCCTCCTCATGTTGAGATGGAATCTCCTGTGTTCCAGTTTGTGCCCATTGCCCCTTGTCCTATCCCTGGGCACCACTGAGAAGACCCTGACCCCATCCTCTTGCCTCAGCGTTGATGAGGTCCCCTCTCAGTCTTCTCTTCTCCAGGCTGAACAGCCCCAGGTCTCTCAGCCTTTCCTCATCACAGAGATGCTCCAGTCCCTTGATGGTCTTTGTAGTCCACTGGTTTGGTTTCATTTGGAAGGAAAACAGCTTGTTCCGACGTGGTTCCGTGGTCCAAAAGGGAACGTGGTGAGTTGGGATGATCTGGGGATGGAGAAGAGCTCTGTGAGCACAGGATGGAGCTGAAGGGATGCCGAATGCTCTTGTGGAGTCAAAACCCAGGGATTTGTTATGGCAATTATGTAATTATTATGTAATTGCTCAAAAAGTGGGATTTGTCATAAAATCAGTTATCCTCTTATCCTCTGGGTGCAGATCAGAAGACTGTATTTTGATTCCAGAATATTACCCCGTTTCCTATTTCTGTTCCCTCTCTGGATATACTAAAACACTGCAATAAATGATTCTGAAACAGCTCTTAATTCTCCACGCTTTGCCCTTTATACACAGAACTGTGGGGGAGACAGATCTTGTGTTTTTTGGAAGATTTTAGGAAAAAATTGTTGTTCTCCATTTAAAGAAAATAAATTCATCCTGGAGTGACATATAAAGGAGGTCAGTTCTGGGTTTGCATTACTTAAAACTGTAAAATAATTGTAAAAAAAGCTCTCCCGCTTTTAATATTCACTTTTGTAAAAGCAGTTTTCAGAACAAAGTAGAATAAAATGTTGATATGTATTAATACATATTAAATATATATATATATATACTAAATATGTAGTAATGAAAACCTCTTCTTTGCCTTCCAAGTAGAAAGTTACCAGGAGAGTAAAGCATGTGAGGAGTTAAATTTTTCTGACTATTGACTTTCCAGCGGAAAAACAGTCTGGGTAAAAAACCTGATTAGTTGCTTCTTTAAAAGTGAGGAGGAAGATTTCTTAAGTCTTAAATTTTTCCTAGTCCCACTGTGGGATGTGGCACGGCCTGGAAGTGCCCAATAAGAGCTTGGGTTGAAAGAAGCAGCACTTTTTGCTCTAGAGCCTTCAGATGTAGCTTTATACCATTCCTATATATATCTACATATCTTTATATGACTTATATATCCATATATATCTGACTCCTATATATTGAGGAGCTTTATATTTCTCCTCCAAACACAGTCACCTCCCCTAATCCATACTGTATTGAACAATCTGGAAATGACATTATTAAAGGGACGACAGACACCCACGGAAAGCGTAATCGTGTTTGATTTTAGAGAAGGATGATGAATGGAAGGCGCTGCCTGTTCTGCCTTTTGCAAAGGGATATATGGCCTATGGATAATTTATAAACAAATAGTATTATATTATTGATCACGGATCTCCATGGTTACCAGGCTCCTCCAGTTTCATCCCATGTAATTAAAGCCTGTTGCACGCGCAGGGCAGATGAGGCTGGAAACACAGGAATTGGTACAAAAGACAAAGAAGGAATTTCCTTTCTTTTGCACCCTGGCCGAACTGGCAAAGCTTTTTTGTCTCTACATATGGAATTGGAGAAGAAACAGCTCAAACAGCAGAAACCAAGCACTTGTGAGTGCCAGCGCACTGAAGTTACTGTGTGCTGGGAGGCTGGAGGTCTCCTGTTGTTACAGATCTTTTTTGGCACCTTCTGCCTTGTTGTCATCCTGGGATGTGTCAGAGCAGCCTCAGCTCCAGAGCTGCTTTGTTCTAGTAAGACTGTGAAGCAGTGGTAAGTACTCGGGCTTATACAATTGATTTCTTTAACATTTCTTTCTCTTCCTTGTTGCTGTATGAAAGACCCAGACAACCAACGGGTGCGGTTTTACCTACACATAATGTTAAGTACTGGAAAATCGAGCTTTCTCCCCCTTTCCTCCCCCCTCTTCTTTTTCAGTTACAACAATCTCAGCCAGCTCTTGGAGCCGCAGCATGGGAAAGTTTTGAGTAAACTTCAGTGAAGTTGACTTTTTAAACAAACAGGTTTTGAATACTCTTCTGTGTCACCTTTGAATTGCCCTGAAGCAGGTTAGTCCTCTTCTAGATACCCTGAGTCCAAGATCTCTAACTATTTTAAAATGCAACTAGGAACTAGCCAGGGAAGCTTTTGCTTGAAAATAAATGATCTTGAAATAACTTCCCCAAAACAGTATCTTTTAGTCTCTGTGCACTGATTGTTCTCCCACTTTTCAGAGCGTTTCCCATTTAAATTTGGGTTCCCTGTTTCTGAATTCCATTCCCCTGTAGTTTCATCTTGGTGGCACATTTATGCCACCACAAGCTGTTCCCCAGGGATGTGGGTACCTGCTTTCTGAACTGCTCTGCAGGGTACTGTCACCTTCACGGTGGCAGCCACCAAAGGCCTCACTCCTCGCTCCTTCTCCTTCTATTTCTGCACATTTTCACCCTGGAAGGTGCCGCCCGTCGCCTTGTCAATATTTTCATACTCTGAAGCCTCTCTCCTCCTTTTCTCTTTCTTAAAGGCCACAGATTCCTTCCCAAATAAAGCACATGAATTATTTTTATTTCGTTTTCCTTGTTCCACTGCAGGTTCCCTCCCAAATACAGTCCTTTTGGCATCTCTCATATCTCTTGAGGCTCCCAATGGAGCGGTTACTCACAACCAGTAGCAGAGATTAAAAAACAAAAGTGGGATTTACCAAGAAGTTCTACAGGACTTAGTTCTTCCACCTAATCCACTTCAGAAAAAAAGCAGCACAAATGAAAGGGTTTAAATACACAAACCCCATAAAGTCGTTAAACTGAGATGCTTAGGTATTACCCTTGTCAGAGAAGGACCATAAGAAATAAAGAAACCCACTTTTAAAATTCAAAGTATATACAAGACTATAGAAAACAAACCACTCAGCACATGAACAGAGGATCCATGGACGGTTTTGGCTACTTCAAATCCCAAAAAGCCAACAACAGGAGTCATTCCAGAACTGCATTTAGAGGACACTTCCATTAAAACCAGTGAAGCACCAAGATAATTCTATCTGGGGTTCTGCAGAGTTGCATCACTCCCCACCCCTCTGTGTCTAATTCCTTGATTTTTTTCCCTGGCTTCAAAAGGAAAACAGTGGCCAAGAAGTGAATCCAAATGAGCCCCCTAATGAGGGCTGAAAATAGGGGTTTGCAAAGTGGAGCCTGTGGGAAATGTCCATGAGATGTATATATATAAAAAGAGATAAAAAATATCTTCGGAAGTCAGAGAAAGCAGTTTGGTGTTCAGTCCTTTCAAAGTAAGAATAATAAATTGCAAAATATGCTGGTTCACATTAGAGAATGCTCATCATAGAATCATAGAATGGTCAGAGTTGGAAGGGACCTTAAAGATCATCCAGTTCCAACCCCCCTGCCATGGGCAGGGACACCTCTCCCNCAATGCTATAGGAGATAGTTGGTGGTGAAACTGTTAACAGAGGCAAGCTTCCGTGTGTGGGTTTCCAATTTCCACTGCAGGAATTTTTGCCAGCGCAGCTTCCTGTGGTCGGGTGACGTATCCTGTCAGTGCCCAGCTTTTTTTCCCAAAAAAATACTTAATTGAATTTTAACATTGTGCAGAAACTCTCACCCCGGTGTTGGGTGGAAAGGCAGAGCTGGAGACCCTTCTGATTTCTAGCTCCTGATTGCACCGCTGTGATTTCTTACTGTAGTAATTCTGTGAGCGCAGCAAATGTTCTCACCGAATGCTTAGCCTTAATTAAACACATTAGGAGTCACGGAACAATTAAAGAAAGTCTCCATCAGAAAGAATTGGTCTGCAGGGAAGGGGAGCTGTATGGAAGTGTAGTGTGTACCAGCACTTTATTTACAGAGGCCACGCTGAGAAAACGCGAGATCGAATCAATAACAGTTTGCCTTAAGAAGAAACTCTCATTCCTCGTGGACTGAGGCACTAAAGTCTTCTTCTGGCCTATTATTCTTAATACACAGCCCCTGTCACGGAGCTTCATCAGAATTCACAAAGCTGCTAAAACCCACAGAGTTTTTATTGATCTTATTAAAGATGTAGCAGCAGCAGCAGGCAGAGGAGACGGGGCCTCCAGAGGAAGGAGGAGCCGGGAGGAAGCAGCTCTGCTTCCCGAGAAACCAGGGCTGTTTGTCTTCTCCAGAGATCTGGAGCTTGAAATCCCGGGCGCAGCCACCCCACGCTGAGCATCTCCATCTCTCCACCTATGGCTTCCAAGCATGCCTTCATCACCTACAAGGTTTTAATTAACTGTGAAGACTCGATTCCTTCTTCAGCTAATCCCGTCTGTCTAATGCTGCTGAGAACAAAGGAGGGGCGCAGGCACAGCTGGATGGGAATTTAAAAATCGTAGCTCAGGAGGACGTTGCAGATGGCCTGATGTGGCTGGTCCCAACACAGAGAGAAACCATCTTGGGGTACTTCTGTTTCCTAGGGGATTTTTTTACTGTGCCAACTCTTTTTAGCCTGTGTTCATAGAAACCTTTGAGTGATAACAGCACAACTAGAACTGCGCATTTTTTTTTGATCAGTTGCTGAACAGAAATATTCAATAAAATTCCTTTAGACTCACCCAAAATAATGTTTTTTCCATTTTTCATGATGAAAAGAAAAACTAAAAAACTCCCAGTTTGCGTAAGTTGTTCCCTTTGATGGGAAAGGAGCTATTTTATTTAGCTGGTTTTATTTAGCCCTCACATTCTTGTTCTCTGCCAAAGGAGCAAAGGGAGAAGAAGAAGGATGGACAAGAAGGAGAAACACTCGCTCTCAGCCCCCTTCCCCAGCTGAGGAGAGGGCCAGAAGGAAGGAGTTGGTGTCTCACAAGGATGGGCACACTCTTTGACAAACCTCACGTTTATAAATAATATATTTATAAATATTCCAGCCAAGGAGGGCAGAGGAGCCTGTAGGTGGACACCAGCCCCCACAATGATGACCTGCAGCTCCTCCTAACCTCCCCCCAGGTGCTGCCCCACCCTGGACCTTTAATTACATACACAAAACACACCAGTATCAGGAACAAGGGACTTGGGAACCCCACCCAGGAAAAGCTAACAACATGGTAATTAGAGGGCTGATTTAAATAGGAAATTAAAAATCTGAATTCAAACAACCTCATGAAGAGGAAGGCCCTGGATACACATCTCCCAAGTTCTGCATCATTCGAGTGCCAGGTATTGCACCAAAGAAGGCACAAGCCTTTCCTTTTTCTCCTCCAGCTTTATTTATCGAGGGGAAAAAAGTCAGCTGAAACTATTTGGCAAATCTGGTGGGGATTAAAGGAACTGAACCCAGTACTTTTGATAATGTCTGCAGTCATCTGAAACAGCTGAGCACCCCGGTGGTGTTCTCACAGCACACCTGTGGAAGCAGGATCGTCCAGCCAAACTGGAATTCATTTCTACCTCCCCACAGCAGGTGACAATTAAAACCAGAAGCCAGTAACGCATGTCTCTTGGCCAGCAACCACCCTTGTGATAGCAGGTGACACGCAGCTGCTCTTATTAGGGCAGAAGCTACTGCCAGACAGGAAGGAAGGGATTTTTGGGTTCCTTCTCGCTGGCTCAAGCAGTTCCTTGCTTGGTGAGAGGTGGCCTTGTGTCCTCCACTGGGAAGAGAGTGGTTCCCAAGCACTGGTTCCCCTTATTTGTCCCCCAGGAATCCATCAGCCAAGAAGAACCACAGCTACACGTGTCCTTTTGTGCCACACAAAGAGCTCCTGCTGTGCTTGAATTTCACACCAGTGAGGTATTTCCCAGAAACCACGAATCAGGTTAGTCTTTAGCTTTTGTTGTGTTGCTCTGCTAAGTGCCACAAATTGGTTTTTTTTCACCTACATTTTATATATTCTATATTTATGATCTGCCCAACCTGTTTGAAAGACATTTGGCCTTTGAAAAGGAGATGGAGCTTCAAAAAGAAAGAGAGCAGAAAACGTGCCATCTCAATCTTATCAAGCTGGGTAAAGTGTTTACAGAGCATTGCAAAGATTAATTTTGTTCTGCATTTCCTACATTAGAAAAACAAGCTTTTGGCTCTTTCAACGGCCCTTTCAAATGAACCTTGACAGTCTGTGTGGAGTGAGGGCTGATCTCAGCTTGCAGATGTGGATCTGAGTGTATCAACCCACATACATCACGTGTGTTTTAGAGCAAATAATTTCAAGCATAATGTCATTTATCTTCCATGTCAGCCTGAGTAGTTAAAAAATTAAAATTCTGTGGTCTTACATAATCACAGGGCTGCTAAAACAACTTGCAGCATGGAAGCAGCTATAAGAACTGTCAACACTTGACATGAGGAACAGAAGAGGCCGCCCAAGCATATACTGTCCTTTTGCCATGCTTTTTGGTATCATATACCTCTTCAAAACATTAAAGATGAAGATAACTAGAAGTAAAGCATCTTATTTCCATTCTAGGACGGGTGAGGTTGGAAGGGTGGATCTCTGAAGGATGCTCTCATAGCAAAGGGACTGTGATAAAGCTCTCTCAACAGGGCAACTACACAGGACCTAACACTAAAAACAAGGATACTCGCAAATAAACACTTCAGAAGGGCACAGTCACCTCAGGTGGGAGTTCTTTGCCTTTCCAGAGTAAATGCAGTGTAACCAGGGCCACGGGCATGTTCTAAGAAATCCTATATAATCAGAACCATTTAGGATTGGTTTGGCAAAACATGAAAAAGCATCTCATGGGAAATCCATTGAGGTGTTTTATTGGTGCAAATCACTGCAGGTTTTCTCTGTGTGTGTTCACACACTATCTCAGGAGGAAAATACGTGGATATAAAAGTCCATTGGTAATTCTGGCTCTCATCATCCAATTAATTCCTTGTAGAAGTTCCTTCCTTAAATAAGCCAAGGACGATATCAGATCACCCTTATCATGTTGTTATTCTATTGACCTACTGTTGTTATTTAGAGATAGGGTAACAGCAGACTGAAACCAAGGGGGCTCTTTCCAAACATTGATTTATAACAGAATTTGGCACAGCAACTTGGTTTTCTTAACATTCTGCCATGTAACTACAACAAGCACTTCCTTTTCTCTCTGAATCTCTCTAAATTCATAATACTGTGCTTTTATAATCAATGTTTTTCTTCTGAAGATTCAGGAGATAATGGTTTTTGGATGCTGTTTGGCTGCTGTTTGTTGGAGGATGATGTTTTGTGTGCTCCTGGGTATGCTGCACGTCTTGGAAGAAAGCAGTGCTTTCAAGACAACCCAAAACATCTTGTAACAGCTCGTTCTGTACTTTTAATTTATGCTACTTTTTGAACATGTTAAATTTTAGTTTATAGGTAGGCTCAGCCTAGTCCTTTTCTCCCAGGTGTGCAAAGCTGCTGCAGGGAGCGAGGCACTACAGGCTATAATTTAGGGGCAGGTGGGAACTGTCTGAAATACATGTATCTTCACAAGCTATTCCTAAAATGCAATTATTATCTGAACTGTCTCTGCTTTCAACACTAAATATCCTTCCCTTCCCTCTGCACTGGGGTAGGAAGGCAGTGGGAGGGAAGCAAAGTTAGGTATTTTTGGTTTTTTAATGGCTATGGAGTTGGTTTTGCTGCCAGTGGCTCTAAAAGCTATTGCAAAAGCTAAACCCATCTCTGTTCTCATAAATTTCATAAATTTCTTAAATTTCCTTTACAATAGTGGCCTGTACCTAAGACTCTCATACAGCTCTTCAAGTTCTTCAGTGTTTTTATGAAACTTCTACCACTTAAAAGTCTGCACTTGCATTTAATAAAGTGGAATATTTGTAGTTATTTAGCAGAGCTCACTTTTATTGCTATTTTGCATAGATGCAATACTGAAATTGGAATTTATTAATAATGTCTTCAATGGGAATTTGTAGGTGAGAACTCATCTTTGGAAAGTTTGCCACTTGAAAGGAGAAAAACTGTTTTATTTGGGAATGTCATCCTCCACTGGATGGAATATTCCAGCTTTTTGGGCTACTGGATGGACAAGCTGCTAAAATCTTTTCTACCCTCATGCGTCTGATCCCCATCACTGCTAAAATTAAGCAGTGAGAAGCTTAATTTATAGTTACTCAAGAATAAGAAGCAGAAATATAAAATGAGGTTTATGCAGCAGTTAGGGGCTGTTTTTGAGGAAGCAGGGAAACACCTAGGAGCTGGAAAACACGAACAGCAGGAATTTCACTTGCATAAGCCACAGGAAAAATTTAATTTTATTTTTTTTAAACCTTTCTGTTAACCAAATGTTAATATATACTAGGGAGTAACATTTTTGAAAGCGTCATCTTGTTTCAGTCTACATAGATAGGTGTTTCCTGAGTGGCAGAAGGCACAAATTGGCTGATTGAAAGGTGTGAGAATACTGGGCCATTTCACATCAGCGCATTCTGATTTTATATAAAACCCAAAATAAAAAACTCCAGCCCCCCAAATTGTGTCACTTACAAATCACTTCAAGAGAGTTTGGCCTGAAAGGTGATATGAAAGTGCAAGTCGTTAACCGCCGGCGCGGCTGACTGAGCACTTTGTTTATTCTCTAACCAGATTCTGCTTCGGGAGAGTCTGTACCACAACTAATTAACCATAATGCTTTATAATTGTATAAACAGAATATATAATAGATCTGTATGGTATATAATTAATTCTGCCCTTAAGGAAAGCTTTTCTAAGTCAAACCATGTGCTGTTTGAGAACTGTCTCTTTATGTTCTCACTTACATGGCAGGTATATTTCCCTGCCAGCAGAGCTTGGGGAACGTTCTAGAAAACAATGTTCGTTAAGGCCAGCCAGGTGTTTTCTTGCAGGCCTGACTCCCCATCTCCTAAGCTGAGGTGGTTGCAGCTGCCTCTGCTCCTTCCTTTCTGCAGCCACCAGCGAGGAGCGGGCCTTCTGTACAGAAATCTGTCTGGTTTTAAAAATATCAATCATCTCACTTGCTGTTGTCACACAGTGGTTATTTGTTTAATCTTGAGTTATGTCGGCCTCTCTTTTCTGTATCTCAATGTGTATTAAGTTCTAAGCTTAGCTCCATTATTTCTGCTGGACCTGCAAGACTAGAACAAAGCCCCAAATACAAATGGTTTGTCTCTGGGTTATGACAATAAAGAAGCACAGCCCAATGTGGTGTGAGCTCTCCCAGCTGGCGTTTGAAATGCTTGTCCTTCCCATGGGAAGAAAAAAAAAAACCAAAACAGGACCTGCAAGAGTTCATGAGACCTGGGAGACCAAGCACCTGATCTCCTCAGAAGAGGCCCTGCTTCCTCGAAGGGACAGAACAGGCAACATCCATCTGGAAGACCTGTCCAAGCAAAGATGTGGAAGTGCCACATCACCCTTGTGTGGGGACCAGAGCTTTCTGAGTCCCCAGCTGTGGCTGGTGGAGAAGTCTTGAAACACCAGGCTTGGCAGAGCTGATTCAGCCCGGTGAAAGAACCCACCAGACTATTTTCAGAGGAAGGTGCTGATCAGAGCCAGCAGCCATCCAAGCACCCCAAAAATGGGAAACTCCCCCATACTTAGTACTTTGCTGGTTGTCTAGTTGGAGATCCATTTCCAAGTGCCTTGGGGTGTTGGTTCATGCTCTGGACACCTTACATGATAAGTTAATATGAAGATAAGTTGCTTGCTGAAACAAAGGAAGTAAAAAGAAGAGAAGGAAAGGAAAGAAAGAGTGAGCAAAGAGCAGAAGCCTCCTTGATCTCGCTACTGCTCGGCCGAACGGGAGGCACAGGTTCCCATCACGCTTCTCTGGAATGATAATCACACCCTTCCTATAGCCTGACACACCACTGGGAGGATTCTCTCTGCATGGTGGCCCAGATTCTTCTCGCTGATAAAGCAGCTGTATCCCAGAGGTATTTGTCAGAACTGTCACCATACACACAAACAAAGGAGCTGACTCTCCCACCCTCAGAGACTTGGTACAGAGAATGGTCCGTATCGGTTCTTGTGCCCTCCTCACCCCTGTGACCTGTAGAACAGAACACACAATTTCCTTGGGGAGCTTTGAGGTGGTGTTACTAGTTGGCATCTGAACCTTTTGAGGTAACATTTTTAAGGTAATGAGGTTTTTCTTCTTCTGTTGCTTTCCCACCCACATCCACTCCTGAATTCAGAGCTGTTTTCCATCCCCTTGTGAGCTAAAAAGTCACAAAAACTTTCTTCTTTTTCCTCTTCTTCCCAGAATTAAGAGATACAGCTTATTCTATCCTTGTATGATCAACTGTACTTCTTATTCCCTTTCTCAATTCATCGTAAGAAGTGTAATTTCGTGTATCATCCTTTTCCCAAACACATTTTCTGTTTAACATTCCACCTCAAAACAGATAAACTGTCTGCTGGAAGAGCCAAACCCATAGCTCAGTACTACAGGAGGCGGCCTTCCCCTTGAGACATTTCACCCTGGGCTTGCAATAACTGAACAATTAGATGAAAGAGTTCAGTTTTATCTCAAGCATCACGGAAATTATGTCTGTTCAGGTCTACGTGGCTGGCCAGCCCAAGTTTGCACATGACAAGCTTGGGAAGAATTTCTTCAAGTAATATCTGGGCTTTTTGTCACTTAAGACCATAAAGAATCTAAAGATATTATCCAGGAGACTTACTTCATTGGAACTGTCCTGATCTCTCAAAGAAAGAAGTCTCTGTCTGGGCAAATAACACCTACAGATAGATTTGCTAAATAATATTTTTCTTTCCAAGGATCCATAAATCTCAGATTGTTCTTGAGAGTAATAAATGTTGCAATAACACTGTCCTTGATTACAGGCAAGATTATAGCAGCTCTGACTGGTAGTGATTCCGTAATTACATTTGATTACAGACGGGCTCCTACTCTACTGATGCAAAGGGGTTATTTGTTGCCTCCTGTCAGTCCCCTGGATTCCACTGGAGACCAAGAGCATGCTGTGCCAGCATCCACAGCTCACTCACCTGCCTTCCTCAGAGCTTTGGCACCAAAGCACGGCATTTAGTAGCCAAACCTGTGATACTCAGGCGTGCAAAACCTTTTACAGACCTGTAAATAAAACACTGTGACCTTATCAGTGGTGGCCACATTCTAATGGGGTCCTGAATTTCAGCAGTTCTTGAGGGCCCAATCTTGGAAAAAAAGCTTTACTTCACAGTGCAGGAGCTAAAGTTACTCATGTCTTTACTATATGATCATTACAGCAAGAGCCAAAATGACAATGAGAAATGAAGACAAACTGCATCTATAAGATTGTCCGTGCTTTCTACTACTACAGAACTTAAAAAAAGAAAAGCTCCATTAATTCAAGCAGCCCTGCCTCTGTCAATGAACAGCAACAAAAAATCATGCTTTACAATTTATACTCTGGTGCTTTGTTTATTTGGTATTAAATGACTCGTGGACTAAGGTTTCCACCTCTCCCCCTGGGAGATTATCCCAGCTGCTGAAACCTACTCGCAGTTCCCTTTCCTTTGTCCCTCTTTTAACGATGCCTAAGTTTTGCATTCTGTTTTAGTTTGGGATGTAAGAGCTGCAGAGGAAATTCATATCCCCAAACCTGCTTTTAAATGCAATTAAGGCTGTGACATGAACCCACAAACTCAAGGAATCATGCAGTTAAAACAGAAATGCATCATATGTGTCACTTCAATACCCCACCACCTCAATGGGACACTTTTAAGCTAACGGCACGCTTCCTTGTTTTTACAGGTTTGTTGCTCAGTGTTATGTAAATGCCCTATTATTGTATGTAAATTAGCATTAGGCAAACTGTTAGAGCCTGTTTTATAGCTGTCACACCAACAAACCACACTTACAAGTAAATATTTGTTCTAGAGGCGAATATATTACCTGCCTGGAAATAGTAATTATTTCCAGCATTTTGCCTCGGTCTGTTACTGCTCCAACCCCTGTAAGCTCCCTGTTATATGCACAGAAGCTCCCAAAATGGAACATCCCAATTAAGAGCATGTTGCTGTTGGAGTAGCAAATGCTATAATTCTTTAAACACTGTGGCACTCTCATACATTTTTGTCTTATTCTTCTTACCAGGCTGCAAAATCTATTTAACAAGAGAAGCTGTAGAGACGGTGTGCTGACTTCCCCGCGGTGGTTGTGGAGTCCATCGTGTCACTCAACAGCATCCCATTTGGCTGGTAAAGGAATCGTGGTGACAAGCTCCAGATGAAGTTCAGTGCTGTTTGTTGTGCCTAGGAAGAAAGAGGGTGGTGAACAAGGCTTTATTTGTAAGAAAAAAGTAAAGAGAGACAGGTATGAGAAATACAGAGAACTCTCGGAAACGGAGGCTGGAATTCCCTGACCTTCACGTTTGCATTTTAAATCAGTATTGTCAAAATCAGTCTTGCCAATTAATTAAATCAGTATTAACACCAGCACAAACCCAACAGCCAGGGCACTGGGAGGGGCATTCACAGCTAATGCTGTTCGAAAAGAACAGAAAAACAGAAACAGACCAAATCAAGAAATCTTAATGGAAAGATGTCAGGGACTCTGCTATCAGACACTTAGAACTGTTTTAATGGATTTTAATGGCTTCAATTCTACCTTGTTAAGGGGACGCTGCTCATTTTAAAAAGTAAAATGCCACATAAATCAAATACTATACAGCACATCCTAATATCCTTAACAAGGTAACTGCTCATGTGAAATGGTGCCTTTCTTTCATCTATTGTACTCGGTATGATCAGTAATAAATAAACAACATCAATATATTCAAATTGCTACTGATATTTGCTTACTCTTTCTGTCCTTTCCAGCCAGGGTACTGTTACTGGATGCACTTACAGAGCACCAAAGCTACCCTGAAAACATGTTTCCTCACAAATGGTTTTATGATGTAGCATGAGAGTGTTTTATAAAATGAAGAACTATGTTTATGATGTCCTTGTAAAATGAACTGTTGCATTATTCAGCTATTATTATTTTACAGATGAGACACTGGCAAGAGAAATTAAGGTAAAAAGATCCTGTAAGTGTCCATTACTTTTTGACACTTGAGGTTATCAGAACACTTAGATTTTGACACTCACTCATTTAATGAACTGCATCAATCAGCTTCACTTGGGTGTTCAGCAGCACCAAAAATTTGGCCTCAAGTGTTCCCATACCGGTTGCCTGGAAATGGAATTAAGGGAAAACAAACCTGCAAAAAACCCCTCAGCTGCTCCTCTGAAAGGACTTGGGCTTTCCAATCCAATTGGATTATTTTTTCCCCAGACAATGAACTGGGGAAAAGGGATGGAGAGGGTGATTGAGTCAAGTAACTAAACTCAAACCAGTAACACAGGGCAGGGTTGCAGGCTGGAGAAAACTCACCTTCTCACAGGGTACAGACTGGCACGGGTGACTTGTCAGCTAAAGGGCAGTGTTGAATAGAATCACCTGTACCAACAGAGAAAGAAAAACTTCAGATCAAAGGAGGAACCTGGAAAGAAGAAGGATTGGTGATTTTTAGCTGTGAGTTGAATGTGAGCCCTTATGTTAAACCAAATGCTGAGGGAATACATAATTCAAAAGTCCCAAGTGGTTGGCCTATTTTCCCGGAGAAGAGAAGAAGATGTAGCAGCAAGTCTGATTCCAGATGAGATAAGATTTTGTTATAACAAAAGTAATGGTTAATGGGCAGATTCTGGTTTAAGGGAGTTATTCAGTATCAGAAAAAAAAAGCTTCTGGCAGATGGGAAAATAAGACAATTATCCAAAATGGAATTCAATTTTCTTAAGGGAAAAATCTTACAGTTCTTATTCTGTAGTTTCCTGGCTTGTTCATTATGCAGTCCTTACCCTTAGTGACAATCCTGTGCACTGAATGAAATACAGTAACAAGTAGCACTTGTCTAAAAAGACAGCAACATAATACTTTTTTTGCTGAAATTTGATGCTAAACTTAATTGTGCAATTTTCCAGTTCGTGAGTATTCATAAATACTAATGTGACCTAGTACAGATAGTGTTTGACTCCGTAGGTCTAACATTCCTTTACTTACTGCCTCTTCCCTATCTCCAAGGAAACAAAGACACGAGGAAAGAAAACCTAATGCTTGACCACATGTTTGGCCTTAAACTGTATGATCAGCAAAACGCAGGGAAGTCCTCAGCAGTGGGTTTCCTTTTATTGTTGGAAGATAACATAAGCATGTAGAGACCTGAAACTCATCTCAAGTTGGAAGTGCTGAACAGAGTTTGCCTGCCTCTACCTGCCCCCAGTTTGGCTCCTGCTCTCCTTTATTCTCCGTGCCTCTATCCTGGCCCTGCCATCCCATTCCCGAGTACTTTCCTCCTTTTTTTTTATAATTTTTCTTTAACATCTTGCCCCATTTCTCACTCTGCATTTCACCCAGACTTCTCAACTCCAACCTCTTCCCTCGTGAACATCACCAAAAGCAGCAGTGGGGATAACAGCTTTGCATCAGCAGCCCTGGAGAATTCAAGGGCACAACTGAAAGTCCCAAGAAGCCTGAGGACAGAGAGTGCTTGGCTGATCTGAGGAGATTATATCTGCCACTGAACATCTGGGAGCTGTAAGAAGATGGAGCATGGCTGATGAAGGCAGTGTGCAGCTGTCAGAAAACCCACTTGTAGTAAAAATAATTCCATATATTTTTTAATAAGGCAAAACAGGCCCAAAACTAAAACCAACACCTTCACAGCTTGATATAGACATTTTCTAGGAAAGTTTGCCATTCCTGCTTCAGAAGAGCTACTCCTCAGTGGCAGAAAGCAGGATTTCCCAGGGGAGGGCCCTAACTACAGGTGCTCCTGCCCAGGGATGCTGCAAGCCCACAGTGAGGAGCTTATTTTAGACCCAGTTCTGTATCATTTGAGGGCTGCACCTTGGGTTGTTTGGGGTTGTTCTAGTCTTTGGCTGCAGCTAACGCTTTCTGGCTGTCTCTTCCAGAACGTCACTGGGAGATAAATACTTCATCTTGTTGTTTCTCTCTTCCCAAATGTAATATTCCTGATTGTATATTCACTGCAAAGAAGTGAAACATGGGGAATGGATCCAAAGATACCTGAAGATAAATGTACCCTTTCTCATTACTATTTTGTGTTAGGTGCTGTGTGAAATCCTCAGAGACAGTCACAAAGAACTCGTTTCTAAGCAGAACAGGCAAAGGGCAGCGAAGAAAACAGAGAGAGATGGAGATAAGAGAGGAATAAAAATAATGAAACAAGCAGGTAGATACACTGGGAGCAGAGTATGGATGACCCTATGCCCAGGGAAGTGCCTAGAAACAAAAGATATGTCCAGATTTGAAGAGTTTTTCCTCTCTAAAACCTTCAGGTAGGAACAAACTAAGGATGGGGATCGCACCATGTCCAGTGACTGCCTAAACCTTCTCCATTTCCATGGCTCATGGCACTCCAGTAAATCTGTTTCTGCCCTTGAGAGATGAGCTCGTTAGTGATTGATAACAGCAGAAGAGATGTGTGTAGCTTTGCCTGTGGTTGCCCTGCTCCGTGAGCTCACTCCCTTGTTCCCACGCTTTTGCTGTGATGTGTAATTTCCACTGCTCTCCGGATGCCTCTCCCAGAAGTGTGAGGACGCCTGTGCCTCCAAAAAGGATTTCAGCTTCAGAGTATTTTCCTCCAGTGAAAACTCTCTTAAGCACAGGCTGCCTGACGAAGTACCTTCTTAAAATGGAAATGAAAAGTAAGAAATGCCTCTTATGTGGCTTTTGAAAAATTGTCTCAAGGTATTTAAGGCAAACACGGGGTTTTGGAAGATAGGAAGCTTCTGATAGGAGCTCAGCTTTTGCTTCCCTTTGCCTGCTACATCTTCCCCTGAATGCTACAGAGCAACGGTGTTCCCTGAGGGAAGTACTCTGAAACTTAGACCAAAAACATCATGAAAAATTCAGCAGTTGGCAAAACACTTTAAAATAAGGAAGAACATTTTCTTCATCTCTTCTGAAACCACCGTTTCCCGGGCACATGGCACGGTGTTGTTACATTATTCTAGTTGAGAAAGGGCTGAAGATTGCAGTAACAAGCAAACTTTTCCCTGTACAGATGTAGATGTGGCTGGTCACAATTTGACTGGAAGTGGTCCCAGTGGATCCTCTCTTCCTCGCTGGCTTCAGAGGCTGAGCAGGTGATGTGTTGGTTCAGTTTGGATGGGAAGGGGACAGCACAGTCCTCAGCTTGTTTGGAAAGAAAGACTTGTTACTGCTATTTCGCACTGCTGTGGTTCAAGGGGTTCCTCTTCTGTTGTGAGTTGTGGGATTATTTTTTTTGGTGTCACACGTTTACCTTGTCTTTATGCATCTATTCTTGGCATTCAAATACCTCACTGGTTTTGATGGGGAAGAACACGATGAAATTACTTGCAGGGATTATAGAACAGTGTCCAAACAGCTAAATTCAGGAGTGATACCAGTTCATCTTGACTTTAATCTGATATAACCTTGAGCACTGGCAATAGCTGGTCAAAGATGTACCTTCTCTGATTCTCGGTTTGTGAGACACTACTGTATCAGCAATGATATCTGACAAAGTCACAGAGAGAGGAAAACGTGCTTGCTGTTTTAAAACAGCACTACTTCTCCAGGTGAATGCTTCCCAGCCATTTTTTTGATCCCGGCACAGTGAAGCAGAAAAAATAAACGAGATAGACTTCATAAGCGGTGATTAAGCGCAGCACAAAATCCTTGGGGGACAAGTCTGAGCACCACAGTTATACAAACAGATTTGGCTCGTGCCAGCAGAAACAAACAACAAAACTAGACTGGACTAATGGAAAAATACACGGTTGCTGGGGTTTTTTTTCTTAAAATTAATTCATACAAGTGATTTTGTTGCCTGAGCACACGTTCACGTGGATATGAGGTGTATTATTCCAACCCCTTCTGTAACACAACCTGACTTGGTGCTAGTGCAAATGAAGGCTCGTTAACAGCCCATGAAGAGATGCAGTTTCTCATTGGGACTATCAACCTGCTCCTGGGCTACCAGGGGATAAGGCTTTGGAAGTATAGACTAAGTGTAGGAGCCTGAAGTGTGCTCCCAGACAATTATGAGTGTTTATCATATGATTAAAAAGAGTATAAGGGATATAGTTAATACTGTGACACTTTAGCTTGATTACTGGCTGACTGGATGTCAGTATCCTATACTGCAGAAAACAGCTTGTTTAACACCAACCATTCTATTTCTATCTATGCTCTGTGTCCTTTTTGTTCTCTTAAAGCCTGCACTTACCAGAGAGGCCCTCGCCCTGAGCTGGAATCCTCCATGGAGCAGGACTCCCTGCATCTTTCCTTCACTGCCATTAGCATCCTATTTGCGTCAGATCCAACATAAACACTGAGTCTTGATGGATGCTGCTCAGCTTATCTTTCTCATCTTATAGCAGTTTATTTTCTTAGCTATTAAGCTCCTCATCCTAATCTTTAGTTTCTTTCTGTCCCACTGCCTCGTGTTATCGATTCATCCAGTGGGAGCTCCCTCTTCTAGAACAAAAGCACTTTCTTCGCATCACTGTAAAGCTTGTTTACCTCTTGACATTCTCTGCAAAGTGTTTTCGAACATATAATGGGGGGGAAAAAAATCTTATAGATTCCATATACACTTACAGAAGATGATGAAACTACACTTAGTTTGAAGAACACCTTGATCTTGTGGCAAGAATGATTGTAAAGGCTTGACAATGGCGTTATGATGGATGCGAATAAACTTTGTTGCAAGCAACTTTGGCTCCATTTCTGAGCTTTCCCCGCATGGATACGGATGAGCTGGCTTAGTGGGAAGTCTGTTGGGATGGAGGCAGTGCGGGGGTCACATCAGAGTCCCTGCATACCCTCCAGTATTAAAGTCAGGATCCTTCTGAAGTCTTGAGAAACTCTATCATCCCTCAGGGAACAAGCCCCCTGCTGTTCCCCTTTTCCACCCATCTCCAGTATGGCCCAGTACTCCCCATTTATTCAACCACAAAGGGTTGGGCATCGAGGGGTCCACAAAGACCTCCCCTCAGAATGGGCACCCCCGGGATGCCTCCCCTCAGGGCCGGGCACCCCCTAGCAGGCCCCCCTCAAGCTGGCACCCCCCGGCAGGCCCCCCTCAGGCTGGTCATCCCTGGAGACCCCCCTCAGGCCGGGCACCGCCGGGGAGGCCTCCCTCAGCCTGGGCACCTCCGGAGAGCCCCCTCAGGCCGGGCACCTCCGGGAGGTCTCCCCTCAGCCTGGGCACCTCCGGAGACCCCCCTCAGGCCGGGCACCCCCGGGGATGCCTCCCCTCAGGGCTGGGCACCCCCGGGACCGGTCGAGGGCCCAGCGTCGGAGGCCATTTTACCTCCCCCTCGCAGGGCGGCGCCACCCTGAAGTGGGGGGGGGGAAGAAACCTCGACAGGCACCGTATCCACGATCAGCCGGGCAACAGGAGGGCTTTTTCCCCCTCAGTTACCGGCACCGGCGGCTCCCTCCCCCGGGGTCCCGGCGGCGGCCGCTGCCCTACCCTCAACGCCCCTCGGACCGCGCGCCACCACAGGCGGACAGCACGCGGCGAACCCCCCTCCCTCACCCCGGCCGCCTCATCCTACTTCCCTCAGCACGCCCCGCCCCGTCGGCGGGCCTTCCCCCTCCTTATTGGTTGAGAGTCTAGAGTGATAGGATTCCTAACCAATGGAAGCTGAGCGGCTGCTGGGCGGCCGGGCGGCGCGGCTGAGGGGTTGCCAGTCGGAGGGAGGGCGGCG
>VXBW01004233.1:395918-436420 GCA_013400375.1 Thinocorus orbignyianus
CTGGGGGTGTTCAGCCTGGAGAAAAGGAGGCTGAGGGGAGACTTTCTCACTCTCTACAAATCCCTGAAAGGAGGGGGTAGCCAGGGGAGGTTGGTCTCTTCTCCCAAAGAACAGGTGATGGGCCAAGAAGAAACAACCTCAAGTTGCAGCAGGGGAGGCTCAGATTGGAGATCAGGAACAATTTTTACGTGGAAAAGATTCTTAAACCTTGGAATGGGCTGCCCAGGGCAGGGGTTGAGGCACTGTCCCTGGAGGGATTCAAAAGATCGGTTTGATACAGTGCTGAGAGGCATGGGTTAGTGCTGGTTTTTATCAGAGTTAGGTTGATGGTTGGACTGGGTGATCTTAAAGGTCACTTCCAACCCAGACAATTCTGTCTCCATTGCAGGATTCTAGAAAAGCCCACTTAGAAGTTCAGTCTTGCCTTTGACTGAGGGAATATTCTGATTTGGAGGTGACACCATTTGAGAATAAATACCCAAGTGTAGCAGGGATGATGCTGATGCTTTTTAAAATGTGAAAAATTTTGAACCCAGTCTTAAAATGTAGAGCTCTGTTGGCCTAATTTCAGCTAGAGGTGAAACTTGACAAGAAATTCTCAGAGGTGGTGGAAAGCAGCAAGAAACGTTGAAATGCAGAATGAGCTTTCCAAATTGTGTCATGCTAACCTGGTGGTTTGGATAAGAGAACTGATTTTCTAGACGGGAAGTAGATCTTATCTGCTTAGGCAAATTTTAAAATTAGGGTGATGAAACCATTGATGAAGTTTGAGAGGCTTAATTAGTATACAGGGAGATTATGCAACACGAGTTGAAGGACCTTGGGAATTGAAATAGTAATTTTTGAGAGTGAGATTTAAAAGTGAAAAGCTGAGGTTTATGTATGTGAGGTTGTACTTGAGCAGCGTATCTTTTCCCCTGAGTGGGAACGTGTAATTTGAAAATGCTGGATGAAATCTCTAAACTGCCAACAAAAAGTGATGGAAAAAGTACCGGACACAGGTCAGGAGCCATCATCTGGGATACTGCACATGCTTTTGGTGCTCTGCAGTTTTAAGAATGGTAAAATCCAACTGGAGTAGACTCAGGAGAAGGACTACTATGTTAGGAGTTTAAAAATTCCGCTCTGAATAAAAACACAATTGCTTTCACTGAATCCAAGTGAGCGGGGAAGGGGATGGAGAGGTGGGAAGGAAGAACTGGAAGCTGGCGCTGGGACAGGAATGTGTGGGTTGGTTTGACAACACAAATGCTTATGTGAAAAAGTTATTATAAGAGGGCCTGAAACCATCACCAACAAAAATCTGCCTGGAAGAGTTTTCCAGCAGGAATTGTGGGGGCAGAATACCAGGTGCTGGAAGATTGAATTTGTAATCTGTTTTTATGTGATTACATGTGTATGTGAGTGATAAGGGAGAATTGGGCTCCTGATTTTGGAACTTACTTCTAGTCCTTCATTTCTATGACGTGATTGATAATGAAAAGATAATTTATTTAATCAACAAAGCTGGGCAGCCTGATTGAAGCAATCAGTTTTAATGTGGTTTTACGTTTCTATTTTCCACTATTTTTTTTTCAGAAAAAAGTAGTATTCTTGTTTAGTGTAATTAGCCTTAACTAGGAGAACACTTTCTCTCTCTGATCATTGATGATCATTACAGTGGCATTGTTAGAGCCTACCGTGCATTGATTACAGCTCTTTGTGTGGTTTGATTGTGAAAATGGTGAATCACACCTTGATCTTTAAAGGGTTTTTTATTCACAGTTATGTCCACCTGCATTTTGATGGAAAGTGGAATTACATTAAATGTATGACACCCCTCCCTTTTCTACAACGTTTTGTTAAATTGTAAGTTTTATTATAACAAAACCCAATCCCTTCAGAATCATCAGGTTTATTCAACAAAGGTGGTATTATCTTTAGTTATTGAATTAATTGCACGTGTTTATGATTTCCATCAAGATTTTAATTATTAATGCGCTGGAAGAAAAAAACCCAAACAACAACTTTAGTGCTGTTTTTTTTTCCCAGTTCATTTGTCAGTATTGGATAAATTTATCATTTGACAGATGTAAATTAATGAACTAGAATGAAGAAAGTTCTCTGTACCTACAAAAGTGCACAACAATTAAAGGTTGTGTCTTCCCGTGTGCTCTTTTTCCTGCGTACTCGGTTGCTGCTCTCCAGTCAATTTTGTTTTAGCATTTTAAAGTAGGAACATTTTTGAGATCCTTTGTTAAATGGTGATAGGTTTAGGTATTTGGACTGCGTTTAAGTTTGAAGTGATAATCTGGCAGAGAAAAACAGGTTCTAAAAATGTGAAATACACAAAAATCTGAAAGGTTTGAAGTCAGTGTTTAACTTACTTGGTGTTCTGTTAGAGTGCGAGTGTGTAGGTTACATCTGTTGCACAAAGCAGGCTTTTGTGATATTAAATGCTTGGTCTTTTGTGTACAGGTTCTATACATGCCAGCAGTAATCTTGGTGAGAAGAATAACGTGACTGTAGAGGGCTGAAACTTTCTTCCATATAGTTTATTTACTTTTCTTACTGAGATTAGAATGTTCTTGCGATGCGTGATCTCTAAGGATGGTGTTGATTTTAAATGGGAGTTTTGCTGTGAACAAAATCTGACTTGAAAAAGATGAGTGCAGTCATGTTTTCCTCAACCTGTAGCTGGGTGGAGTGGGGACATGAGGCAGAGACCATGTTTCAGCGTATGTGTGTAGGCAACCAAGGTTTTGAGTGTCAACTGTGGGTCTAGTGACATTCGTATTCCTACAGATTCCTCCATCTGTCCCTTTTTCTCTGGATATCTATAGCCTGGCTCTGAGTTGTTAGGGGAGTAGAGCTCTATGTCCTGGAAGAGTCAGATGTAAAACCTCCTTGATGGAAGGAAATGCCTTGATCTACCTGTTGGATTCAGCACCTAATCAGAAGACCTCCTCCCTCTCCAGTCTAGTCATGGCTATAAAGGATAACTCTGTGTGGTTGATTCCCAAAGACCCAAAGGTCTTTGTCTGCAGTTTTCATTTGAAAGACCAACCTGGTTTTGTTTTATTTTGTTTTCCCAGTATAATCTACCTCTTGGATTGATAGATTTGTGCTGTTTCATGCAGTTCAATTGAATTCTTGTAAGCCTTGTCAAGGAGAAAACTGAATTTCCCCTGACTACCAAACTGTAAAATGGCCTTGGTGGAAGGACTGGTTCTCTCTTTTTTTCTTCTTTCTCCCTCTCCCTCTTCTCCCTCTCGCTCTTCTCCCTCTCGCTCTTCTCCCTCTTCTCCCTCTTCTCCCACACCATCTTTAGACGCCCCAATTTTCTCCTGAAGACAAGGTTNCTCTCCCCTTTTCTTTCTCCTTCCTCTGAAGAATCTCGGATGCAGAAAGCACATCATTTATGGACCTGAATCTCTGAAAAGATCTTGGGTCTCATGAACTGAACTGCTTTCTGCTTGTTCAGCTTGGCTGTCGGAGTCTTGGTTAGATTATAGTGCTGTTCTGTGCCTTTTTTTAGTCAGGTTAATGTTACAGATAATGAGAAGAAATTAGAGTGGATTATGTCAGTCTGTTCAGCATGTTACTTCAGAGCTCAATCCCCCTTCATTTTTAGTCATTCTGTGTCTCAGTTGCTGAAATAGAAACTTGGGAATAGTTTCTGAAGTTGATAAAACCGAATCAAAACCAATACGGGGCACATAATACAGACAGACAGGCGTTTTACAGAGCTGAGCATACAGCATTTTAGAGATGTATCAGAAGATAACTTAAAAGGACCATCTCATGTTATGTCCTCTTATAAATAGCCTTTTGGTAGCAAAACACTTTAATGTATTCAAAATGTTTGATAAAGCTAGTATTATGTTTTGTTTTAAGCTATTAAACTGTTGCATTTGAAATTGCAGAAGGGAGACTGCAATAACTTTGTATTTTTTTCCGTTCAATTACATATTAGGGTGTTTTATTTTTGAAGTTGCTATTTAAAATCCTGGGGTTTTTTTGAGGGGGGTGTGTGCTTTGTATGAACAGTACACGGCAAACAGTATTCTCTTTGTTGTTCCACACCACCCTAAACTGTTAATGCAGTTATTCAGCCAGTTTGCAGACTGGGTCAGAAACAAGTCCATCAGTCACTGGCAACTGGGAAATGTCTTTTGAGCCAGCAGATCTGTCCTGTGGAGTAAAACTTCTAGGGACCCCAAATCCCTTGTTAATCCTTTTCTTGAGAGATTTTTGGCTCCAGTTACAAGAGAAAAGCTTTCTTGAGAAGGAAGATTGAAATTTTTTTCCTGAGTGGCCTCTCAATCCCCATTATTCAGTCTTTTTTTTTGTCGCAATGTCATAGAGACAGATTCTGCAAATAAACATGCAGGGCTTTGTCCATCTACCTGTGTAATTGGAGCAGGAAAGACCAATGGGATGCATATTCAAGAATTGGTACAGTATCACTAAATACTTAAACAAACAAAAAGCCAAAAAAACCCTTGGCCAGGCTCTTTGGAGAATGTTCCTCCTTGTAGGACTCAAGGAATCATCATCTAAACACGCAAGAACAGAGGTCTCCCATTTTCATGCTCGTAGGAGGTGGAACTTCAAAGGTGACCTTTGACTAAACACGTGTTGGGGAGTCTTCAGCCACCATTGCTGTGGTGACCATGACCCAGGTGTTGGGCCACCATTCTTTGTAGTCGCTTGTGGGTCACTGTTCCTTGGGTATTCAGCTTTCCATCTCTAGTTCCTGATTTCCCATACTGTGTTCCCATGTACTTTAAGAGACATTCACTTGTGGATTGTTGTAAGTCTGTTGTCAACACTATTAGGAACACCGTAGAAATACCTGATACCCCTTTGTAGTGTGATACCTTGTCTCTGCCCCTTCTTCAAGCCAAACTACTTGAGCTCTGACTTTGGGGCTCTTTTCAGAGTCTTGAGCAGACAAGAGTATCCATCAGTGTGAGTCCTTCCAAGAGTCCTTAGTATTTTTGGAGAAAATTCTTTGGAAGTTAGTGTTCTTTTCCTAGGTAAAATCTGAAATTCTTTTGGAATGGGTGAGATCTAAGCTTGGGGCTGATTTCACAGTGGACATCAATAATGAGATGACAATTCCCCTATTTTTAGGAAGAATGAATTTTATTTTTATTTCATGTTTTTCACTCAACTGAAATGGAGTGAAATTGAAATTCCTCAATTGAAGAGGAATCTGTGTCATCTGAGAAGTTCTTAGGACAATTTTAGTCTTTTTTAAAGCTGAATATATCCGTGTAAGGATGGGAGTGGAAAAGTTTTGGCCAAATTTGAGCTGCATCTGCCAACTGCTGAGAGAAAGACGGGAGGAGAAGATGCTGACGGATGGGCTCTGGTGGATTTAGCTGAAGCAGTTTTTATAATGCTAGCTGTCAATCTCCTTCTTTTGCTGCAGGTGATTTTCCTCATTGCATGCGTGGCAGAAAGCGTTATTTAAGCTAAAATGGACCTCGAGCATGGGTTTGAGGTTGTGTGCAGGTTAGCTCCCTCTGTGTCGGGTGGGAAGGCAATCTCTTCCTTTCAGAGCCAGAGCAGATGGTTTTATTTGAGCCCTGTGTCCTTTTCAAAAGAGCTGTCATGTGTTAGTCTCTTACTGAATTACATTTTGCTGGCAGAGAGATGGAAACCTTTTTTTTTTTTCAGTTGGTCTAGGTGGTGTAACTAGAATTCTTTTGGCGCTCAATGCAGCCTGCAGAACCATCATTTCATGATTTCATGCAGTTTATTTTAGTTGATTCCTGCTGGGAGCTGGGATCACGCTGAATTTCACCAGCTGTAGTAGTCAGGTGGACCCTTGTGCTGTTTTACGTAATATCATGTATAACTAGAAATGTGTAGCAGTAGCCCCTAAATACGTGCCAGTAAAACCTGTGGCATATTTTAAATAACACGTGAGGTATTTTGCTTTCCTGTGAGCATATATCTTGCTTTTGTAATTTCTAGCTCATTTTTTCAGGTACCTTTAACGTTTCTTAAATACTTCCAAAGTTTCCTTGCTCTGGAGGTAGAGCTGAGCTCCTCGTGAGAGATGTCACACGTCACTGAGAAAGAGGGAAGGGTTGTGACTTCCCACTGCAGTGAAATCCATTCACACACTCAAACGCTGTCAGATGTGGTAAAATCATCCTGTAATTTTAGAAATTTCTGAATATGCATGACATTTTTCTGACTGCTGAAGCCTGTTGGCTCACCTCAGGAGCTGCTGAGGTGCTTCAGGTATCGGGTGGCATTCGCTGTCTTTTTTTATTTTCATTTTTTCTTGTTTCTGTGAGAAAACCAGAGCGTAAGGTTTCCATCCGGACAGAGGGACTGGGGCTGGAGGAAGATCTGTGAGATGGGGGTATCAAAATCCCAGTGATAACCAAAGTCTGGGGAGAAGTGGAAGTTCTGGAGGTTGAGGGTGGAAGTGGAGGTTCTGGAGTAGCTCCTTGAGAAGCCGGACTTAGAATAAGGTGAGAAAAGCAAGATTAAGAAATAAATCTTGAGAGCAGGTTTTATTATTTCAAAAGCAGTGTCACCACTGTTCTGGAGTGTTCAACTCTGCTCTCTGTGGCATCCGCTCATCTTTACGTTCATTTGTCATCTTTAGGACAATTTGTAGAATACTAATTTGTAGAAATTCCTTCACATTTTATGCCCTTCTTCATTTTTTTGTGCTTTAAGGATGTATACCATAAAGGGATGAGAGCCGAAACTGTGGTTGAACAGACTTCAGACTTAAATTGACCTGGTTTAGCATTATCATGTTGCTGTATCATACCATAAACATGCTGTGTACCTCAGTCCTTGCACCAAATGCGATATATACCACACGGATGATGGAGTCTGTCTTTGGAAACCCAGCTTTTCCAGGTGATGTAGAAAGAGAAAATGCTCGTGGAGGTGGAGGTCAGCACCCATGTTTGGTCTCAGCAGCCTGCGAGCAGGTCTGCTCTCAAGTTCTAGGGTTTTGGGAGGTGGGATCAGTGCATAACACGATGATTAACTCAACAGTAATCTAACTTGCAACCTTCTTTCAGTAGGGGTGAGCAAGAGAGACAGTAGCTGTAATGTAGGGCTTAGGTTGGCTTATGTAAAGCCTAGAAAACGAGGATATGAAGTAATTTTGCCTAAAGGATAAAGTGAGATGATCCAGAGAGTGTGCTGTAAAACTCCAGTGTGGGAAGGAACATTTCTCATGAATCACCCTACTCTCTGCTTTCCAAATGAAATGCAGGAAAAGGTCTTCCATGATCTGGGTGTACGGGGAGGGAAGCTCAGGGAGGAGTCCGGGATCGCTGGGGCTGAGATGAGTGAGGGAAAAGCTGCCTTGGCCTGAGCTGTGTTGGGGGGAGACACACACCCTCCCAACCTGCTAAAGCCTGTGTTGGGATCTTGGAAATGATACAAAATGACATAACAAGAGCAAGAAATCAGATATGTTAAGAACCATAATGTTGTCATGGTTTGTCTTTTGGTATTTAGACAGGAAGCCGACTTAAAAAACCCACTCGGTAACCCAGTGCTGATCCTGCCTTCTACTTTCTGTTCCTGTACACCTGGCTTTCCTGAGTTGCACCATCACTGTGTTTAATTTTGCTTGATGCCTTTTGTTGATGGAAATATATATCGCATGAGTAGCCTGGTTCTTTGCAGCTGTGAACACTTGAAGCCTTGTTGGGTTGTTTGTTTTTTTCTTTCTTTACTTTTTGTAACTGTTAAATTTTTCCCTTTTGTGTTTTTTTTCTCCTTTGTCTGATTTTATTTGCTTTGATGTGACGGTGTTCTTTTCGGCTTGACATTTAGACAAAGGTTTCTCATGTGTTCTTGCCATTGCGTGTCATAGCTAGCTTTTAACACTTCATATCAAACTTAGCCTGACTTTTTTGTTGATTTTGTTCTGGTTTTCTACAGTGGACAGGCCAAAATCCCAGCAAATCAGAACTTCTGGTACCATAAGGCGAACTTCTTCTTTGGACACAATAACAGGACCTTACCTCACAGGACAGTGGCCACGTGATCCCCACGTACACTACCCTTCATGTATGAAAGATAAATCTACTCAGGTAAAAAGCTGTAAAACAAGACAATGGAGATGTTTGGTGTAATGGATGTCTTCCTGCTAATACTTTTATCTGAATAGAAGTAGCTGGAATCTTAGCTCAACTCAGTTACGAAGAAATATGGGTTCACTTAATTTTGTTATAACTATAAAGCCCTAAAAATAGGGTACAGTAGCGTTGTAGTCTTTTTTTTTAAATCAGTGTCAATTCAGTAACATGGTATGCAACAGTTAATATTTTTATGCTTTTTAGAAAACAGTTGTTAAAAATAATTTGCTGTATGTGGGCAGATCCCGTTGAGGCTAAATGAGCAGATTTCAATCTCAACCTCGTATCTGGTTTATTTTGAAGCTGCTACGTGCAAAATGGTGCTGGGTGCTGTTTAAAAAAAGATTCCATAATGGCAGTGGCTGACGAGCTAAAGGTTTTACTAAATCCTGCTAACAAATCTGTGGGTTTCATAAAGTGTACTTGTGTGCGGGGGAGGAGAGAGGTTGCTGTTGAGAGGGATTGATCAGTTCCTCACTGGAGGGGAAATGGAGACGAGGAGGCTGGGAGTGAGCATGTAACGTGGTCTTGAGATATTCCCTCTGCTGCTTGCTAGCGAGAAGGGCAAACACAAATGCTGTGTGGAAGAGCTGGCTTTTGAGGGCAGGCATCAGGATGAGAGCCTTTCCACCAGCTACAAAGGGAAGGGGACTGAGACTGTTTATGGTTTGAGAGACCCTTGTGACATCCTCAGGTCCTTCCTGGCGCTCTGTCCTTAGCAAGAACCTCTGGCAGGTTCATGGGACATTCACCGTGCTCTTTGGCTAAAAAGCTAAACATTCTTTCTTGCCTGATTCCTCCTCATGCTGGGCCTTCTTGCCCACAAAGATGATCATTATCAAACAGGTAAAACAATATGTAATTCTAAAAAACCCCCAATTTTTAGCAAAGGAGCTGCATTCTTGAGTTTTCAGGAGAATTTCAGGGTATGGAGTAAGTCATCTGAGTTTGTGTTCTACACCAAGTTGGAAACTAGGAAAAAATAACTGTCTCTGGTTACATTTTCCATCTACAGGCCATGTAGAGTTGCTGAATCAGTTTTTCTCTCTCGTGCCATGCTTCTGGCCCATTGTTATCCTGGGTTTCCTGCAAAGAAAAGTCATACCTTTGTCATCCTACCTTTCCCTTACAATTCTTGTGCTATCAAGAATTGTTTTTGTTGGAAGCTTATGTTGTCACAATGCGTATGATACCTTTAAAACAGCAAGGATTTTTCTGTCACCACTTTGCTTGTAGGTGAGTAGGTTTTGGTTAGTATCCACTGACTTGCAACGTGCTTGTCTTACAGCAAAGGCAGCAGTTCTTTAAATTGATTCTGGGTTTCAGTCTTTTGTGCAATATTGAGTTTCTCAGGACGAGTTAGAATATAGAAATAATTTTCCATATCTCTTTAAGATCTGCTGTAATGCAATGCAGGAAATCCTCTGATGGGAGAAGGATAGGCATAGAATATTTAGAAAAGAAAAAAAAGGTTTGTCTCTGTGATCCAGAAATCCTATTTAATGAATTTGGGAATTTGATAATTAAAGTCATTCAAGGAAACTTTTAGAAATGGCAGTGGGACCCTTTAAGAAAACGCTGTCTTCGTGCTGTATTCCTTCATTTTGAAACCAGCCAGCCAGTTTCAGAAAAAAAAAAAAAAAAAGGTTTTTNTTCTCTTAACCCCTCTCTCATCAAACATGTATCCATCTCAAACTTCACAAATCCCCTTATGAATAGAGAATTTAGAATATTTAAACATCCACAAACAAGCCATTTCACTAGCTACAGAAAAGAGAAACAAACTTGTTCTATAAATATTTGAGCTCCAAGCGTTTGGCAGGAAAATTGCTTTCCTGGTGAGCTCAAGTAAGTGTTTAGGTTATTTGACCTTGTGGCTGCTACCCTTTGCTTCATTCAGAAACTAAGCTCAGGGAGGAGGAAAAAACAATAAGAAGGAAAGTTTCACCTTTTCAGCATAATCAAATGTAACCAAGAGGAAAGGCAGAACCATTGTCTGTACAAGGTGAGGTGTTATTTTGAAGGGATAAGGGCAGGGAAATTTGATGGTTTGGATTTGTGTGGGTATCTTCTAACAAGGAATTACATTAACTGTCTTTTTATTCAAATGATGCAAAAGCCAAGCAGTTTGCAATATTTAAGTTGAGCTCAAAAACATGTATCTTGACTGCTCAGGACTATATGAATATGTAAAATGTGACAGTCATAGCCATTGACACAGCAAATTCAATTTTTTTTTAAATAAAATGTTCACTAAGGAGCCTTGTAGATGAACTCCATCATGAAATCCTTACTTGAGTTATGTTTTGGTCGTGTGGAGTGTTTTTGTTGATTGAGCTCTGTGTAGTTTGAACATATCTAATTTCAAGAACGAAGGAGGAGTTCCAGGTCGTTGATAGGATGCATGCATGGCAAATTAAGTTAAATTCAATTAAAACCTTGCTCTTTGCCTGAGGACCAGCACAAGTACTTCTACTGCTTCGTGTTCGTTGGCTCGGTAACAGTTTAGCTCATGGGAGTTCCTTTAGTTTACAGGAGCTAAAAATAATAACTGGTGGTAGTTCAGTGCTGTGGAAGATGGTAACAAACAAAATAATGAAAAACAAAATAATGAAAATCAAGGAATTTTTTTTTTTTTTGAGTGTGTTTCATTGGAGAATAAATTATCTCTTGTTTTACTTCTGAACTTGTGAACAATTCTGTCAGTACAACTTACGCTGTAGGTGGAATAATTATTTCTCTTTCCAGAATACTTTTTGTCCCTAATTAAACATTAATTTAAAATCCAAATTTTGTGCAGTGTCGTGAAGGTGGTGATTATGGCTCTTCCAAGTTTCTTAGAATTCTTGTATTAAAAAAAAAAAAAAAAAAAGTCAGGTTCTGGTCTTTACTTGATCAGATGAACCTTTAAGGAGTTTTATTCCAACTCCTAGTTTCCCACTTCTGTTCTTTGAACTTGTTTAGCACTCACGAGTGTTTCTTCTTTCTCTAAAATTAAACCAGGATTTTTAAGAAGGAATGCAATAATATCTTAACTATTTAAATAGAGGAACCAGAATTTTGTTGGTTTGGTTTGGTTTCTGTTGCACCTTGGAGAGCAGTGACTGTAGTTCATATTTCTGTGTCTTACCCACCTCGAGTGTTTTGACTGAAAACACTGCAGAGAAGTGAGGTTGTTATGTTTGCTTTTGGGAAAAATACACTGTGACACTCTGCATTGTGACATTTACACAATTCCAGCTGTCTAAGAATTCGCCGTGTGTTTATGCTCGTGTATGTATGTGCGTGTGTATAAAACCAGCTGATCTCTGAGGAGAAACAAGTTTTGGGTAATGAGAGACGCAGCACTTTACTGAGGAGTGTTTAAAGTATTTCAGAAATGTGGGGAAACTTACCGTGGCAGGAAGTTATTACACATGTTGATGTACTTTGTAATCCCCTTCCTGTGTTCGTCCAGTGTCCTGCTTCCCTCTCCTTTTCAGTAACATTTGAACTTTTCATTAAGGCTATTTAAAACTCAGCATAGCTTCTTTCCCCATTTTTTCCATCCCTTTTGGGAGCACTGATGCAGAAATGTTGTATGCTTCTCCTTCATGCTATACACATAAATGTTCCCCCTTCCTTGTGTAAGGAGTAATTCAGTGTTGAAATCCTCACCTCAGAATCTCCAGAAACATTTGGATAATTGTTATAGTTTGATAATATCGTTATTTGGCAGTATATAAATCATTTAAAAGAGTTTTATAAAACCAAGAAGGAGGAGAGATTAGGGATAAACATATGAATTTGATTTCATAGCAAAGATATTGCCACTTAAAGTTTGTCTATGTAATTCTTCTTGATCTAAAAGAAAAAAAACACCAAATGGCCAAGTGGTAGATGTTTCATTGATTTCCTGCACCCTTAATTGTCATCTTAAACTGGATTCCAGTATGCCTGGATATGCCAACTGCAGTGTATATGGAAATGACATGTTACACAAGCAGAGATGAAGAAAGTTTGCAAAATGCCTTTCAGAATTTGGGCTCCTCTCTAATCTAGAGAATAATGCAGTTACTGAATGGGAACACTTGGCTAAAATACGTTGTTGTTCTTTTTGTGTGTGGGTCAAGGCTTCAATGCAGTTGTCTCTCATTGGGTCACCTGAGTAAGGTTTTGTTTTCTTTTGGGTTGAAATTTTAAAAACTACCATCATAAGCCAGGAGGCTCAATTACATGAAACGTTTTTGTTGGTGTGTTAGTGATCACTGCGTTCAGGGGATATTTTAATGATGTACTTTGCTGGGGAGGGACAAGGAGGAAGGAGTATGTATCATATAACCATCCATTTATTTATCATTCTAATTTAACCTGTCTGATGTTTAAGAGGAGTCATCATCTATAGTCAAATTGACTTCTAGTTTTTTAGGCTATTTCTTTCTGTAAAATTTCTAGAGGGTCTTTAAATGTTTTGGAAACATCCAAAGACTCAGAATCACAGAATGGTTGGAAGGAACCTCTGGAGATCATCCAGTCCAACCTCGTGCCAGAACAGGGTCACCCACAGCAGGTCCCACAGTGTCCAGGAGGGTTTTGAATGTCTCCAGAGATGGAGACTCCACCATGGTCCTGGGCAACCTCTTCCAGGGCTCTGCCACCCTCGAAGTGAAGAAGTTCCTCCTCATGTTTAGATGGAACTTCTTATGTTCAAGTTTGCCTGTTCCTTCTTGTCCTGTCCCTGGGCACCACTGAAAAAAGTGTGGCCCCATCCTCCTGACACCCACCCTTGAAGTATTTATGGGCATTGATCAGATCCCCCTCAGCCTTCTCTGCTGCTAAAGACTAACCAGGCTTTATCTTCTAATGCTCTTATTGAGTTTCTTTTGAATGTGGAATTTTTTCCAAACCATTATTGCCTGTCCTGTAAAACCTAGACTTGTGTTCTTAATCTTTGCACCCATCCCCCAAGGTAGTTAATGTGGAATGCAGGCTAGATGTAGCAATTAGAGCAGGGGGGCTGGCGATAAACGCTGAGATATTTAGAGTCATTCAGTCTTACTTTAGGTTTAGGTGGGTTGGGAATCATTCTGCTCTAAATGAAGTGGAAAGAATGTAGGTGTATATCCCTGCCGTGGGTGGAAAAGCGAGGCAGAATTACCAAACGAGGCAGAATTACCAAACGCCTCGGAAGAAATGCTAATCTTTACAAGGTTGGGTGAGTTAGAACAATGGGAATTGTGATTTACAGTAAGACTGAAGAGAGCAACCAGATGTGGTGTTCTCAGTGTGCTTTGAGCATTGTGTCAGTTGAAACTGGGACCACGAAACTTCACTCTTTGAAATAGCAGCCATCCTTCTCCTCCTGAAGCTGCAGCAGGCGTTACTTAATGTTTTCATGGTTCTTTTTTATCTTTTTTTGTTTCTTTTTCTATGTTTTAATTCTTAGTTTCTGAATATAGACTTGCAGGAATAATCCTTCCGTTTCATGAAGCTGGCTTCATACTTCAGTGATGCTGTAAATTCCTTTCAGCTCTGAAATACCACCAGTTTCAGCTGGAGCCTCTGACCTTACTGTGTTTCTGACTTGAGCAGCAGCTTCAGTTTTGTTTATTGTGATTCTGAAATCTTTCTTCAAATACAATTTTGAGTTATTTTTTGTTGCTTTCATAATTTTTTTGAATGTGTTTAACACCTGGGAGGTACACTTGCAGCTTCAAAGGAAGGCTTCCATCAATGAAGTTTTGTAGAGGTTGTAAATAAGAACAATTTCCATGAAACATGACATATTAAGGGTGCTGTACACCCCCATTTTAATTGGAAATGTAAATTACAACATTCAATGAGATATGAGGTGGTCATACACAAGCCAAACTTAACAAAAGCAGAATTTCTATTTGAATATAGCGAGCGTGGCATGGTTTGGTGAGGGGTTTTGTATTGTTTATTTGTTTTAAAAAAAGGCTTTGGCTTGAATATAAGAACTTTGGGCTACAAACCCAAACCTTTTCATATGATGTGGTTTACAATATATTATGAGCAGCAGTTTCTAGGATTTGGAGAAGACTGGCTTGCTATAATATTCTAATAACTGCTTATGTTGTGTTATTTTTAAACCTTTTTTCCTTTTTTCCATCTGAATATAAATAGCACATGAATGTGACATTGCCTGACTTCAGTACTGTGCTAGAAATACCATGTAGTATTCGTAATCTAATACTGCAAATCAAATTGAGGGGGACAAATAGTCTGCTCCCTGTATACTGACACGTGGATGTACATTTTGAAAGGTTATGACTTGACTCAATTAATCATAGATTAAAAGCAACCGTGTAGTCTTTGTCTGAAGGGAGGGAGTATTTGAGAGGAAGCGAGTCTCAAAGCATATTTTGGGAAGGTGCAACATTTAGTATTAGGGGAATGGATGGTTTATATTTGTTATCTTTGATTTCTCATCAAGTCACCTGCAATATAAGGATTCCCATCTCCCTCTACCAATAGTTACAAGTGTTGGTTGACACAGTTCTTCAGGGTGTTGCTCTTGGTTTCTTTTTGTTCTTGCTGTGTGGATCAATATCTGTGCTTATTAAAAAATTCAGGCAAGCTCTTGCTTTCTACATAATGGGTTTGTGGGGTCTTGTTGTTTTTTAACAATTTCATTCCTGTTGGTAAGAAGCTCACTTTGGCTGTTTAAATACTTGCTGCCTCTTCAGTTTTGTTTATTAAGCTGTAGTTGGAAGGCTGTGAGCTTGTAGTGATCCCTGGTACACCCTCCTGCGCTACAGGAAAATCTTTAAGCACTTGAAATACCTTCTCCTGCTTCATCCCGGAGTTGTTCCCCGAAGTGTGGAGCAGTGTTGTATTCAGAATACACTCTTTGGAAGATAAATTTTCAAATAATTCCCTTTGCATGGATGTTTTCTGATTTTGTTGTGAGGGTAGGGTTCCAGCTGTACTTGGGATACATTAAAAGACTTCAAGAAAAGAGTAGTTTAAATTGGAAAGCAAATTGTAGTAGTGTGTGAAAGCCCGGGATTTTGAAAGAGGAACAATTTCCCCCCCCGTTCTTTCTAGTTCTTTGGAAATCTGCAAGCTACTTTATTACTTAAATAAGTAAATGCAATGCCATGTATTTCACACGAATTTCAGGGTGGTGGCAAGTACCCAATCTAAAAGGACATGTAATTATTTAGACCATGGCTCCAGTAGAGTGCAGAGTGGGGATGCACCTGGGGCAGAGGCTCTGCTTTGAGGTTACCTGACTGAGGGGCTCCCATCTTCCTCTGGCAGAGTTAACAAGAAGCAATTGCTTATATGGCCAGTGATTAAGGAAAGACGAGTGGGAAAAGTGCATCCTCGCTTTTGGTCTCTGAGTTTGTTGGTATATTTTTGTAAATCTGGTTTTCTCAACTGCCCACTGGGTGAAAACTAGAATTGGATGGCAAAGCGCAGGTGGGAGTAGCCAGGTAAGGGGTTTTGTGGTTCTCAGGCCTCTCATTCCACCTTCAGTAATATATGTTGTCCTCATCCTTTGTAAATGACAATTGACAAAGCCTTAGTTTTATATATATATATATATTTAAATTTTTTTTTTTTATGTATTGAAACTATTACT
The DNA here is from genome assembly GCA_013400375.1 of Thinocorus orbignyianus. Lineage (NCBI taxonomy): Eukaryota > Metazoa > Chordata > Aves > Ciconiiformes > Thinocoridae > Thinocorus > Thinocorus orbignyianus. Next base: position 411,624 of record VXBW01004233.1, read on the forward strand.
GCTGCAGTAATGCATAATATCTGAACTCTGACACTGTGGAAAGAGTAAAGTGATAATTTATGCCAAAAGTTTTTCTTACGTGCAGAATTCAGTACAGTATATCTTCTGTTTTTTTCCCATCTAGACACCAAGCTGTTGGGTTGAAGAAGGAGCAGAAAAGAGATCCCATCAGCGCTCAGCCTCATGGGGAAGTGCTGATCAACTAAAAGAGGTGAGAAGTTTGGCGCAGTGGAGCCTTTCAAGTTTTTTATGTGCCCAAGACATTTTTCCAGTCCCTATCAAATCCCTGTTTTGCTGTAGACTACAGTTGCAACTAGAAAGAACTCACCAAAAGTGAAGTGCATCATGAGAAATTCGATACAATAAAATTGTCTCCAGCTCAGCTGAAATGACAGTATTTCAGCTTTTGTCCCAGGACAGTCCATTCCGTCCAGAGTTCACAGAATCTTAAAATACCAGGTTGGAAGGAACCTCAAGGATCATCTGGTCCATCCTTTCATGGCAAAAATACAGTCTGGACAAGAGGACCTGGCACCCTGTCCAGCTGATTCTTAAAAGTGTCTGATGTTGGGGAATATACTGCTTCCCAGCTTATATTATGCCAATGGCTGATTGTTCTCATTGTGAAAATTTCAATTGTGTCCAACTGGAATCTCCCAAGCAGTAACTTGTACCTGTTGCCCATCGTCTTTTCCACATGGATAATTGTAAAGAAGGGAGTCTCCATCTTCTGCCCAGTACCTAATAACTTGTGCCCCTGTCAGGAAGGGTGCAGCTTCTCTTCAAGACCAGCACCTGTCTTATTTATGAAATTAATCTTGCAGCATATTCTTAGGGAGTTGGACTTTACCTGGTGTTCCGGGCTTTTTGCATCCCCTCTACTCTCTCCCTGTTTAATGGGACCTTCAAAAGTGAGGAGAAATGTATATGTTGTCTGAGGAGATGACATTACTGGCAATATATAGTCCTCTTCCAGAGAGCTGTTGAAAAATAGTTGTCAAAAGGAGTGATGGAAGTTGAATTACTTGAATTTTTAAATCAGATTTGACAAATAGGGAATCATCTTGCATTCCAGTGGTGGCAATAGCCTCATTTTTAAAATGAGGGCCTGGGCCAAAGAGCAGTCAATCCAAAGAGGGCTGTCTGTTCCCATCTCACTGAGGACCTGTTACGAAACTCATCACAGCTGATTTATTACTATATTCAGTTGTCTGAGTGACTTCATCTGCAGCTGTGAGCAAGCACTCGGAATCATGGATTAAGTGCCCAGAAATGAGCGCAGGAGTTTTGTGTCTGAAAAGTTTGGGCTTAAACGTTACCTCCCAGCACAGAGCAATTGTAGCAGGGGCAGGAATAGCATCTGTTTTCTTGGGATAACGCTTGCTTGCTTTTCCTGAGAGAACATCCTTCATCTTCTGGCAGTTCCCTATCAAGTTCTGCAACCAGCAGCTTTTCTTCACCGCAGGGCTGTGACTGTCAGCGATAGCGGAACCTTCAGCGTGTAAGCCAGCCTCTGCCCATTGATAGCGGTGGTACATTGTGCCTGGATGCCATCCTCTGTGCGGACTGACCACAGCAGAAAGAGAGGAAACGTGGCCACTTGGTTCCGTGGTTCCTTTGCGATAGGCCACAGCGATGGAAAAAATAGGCTGTGCAGAAGGGAATTGTTTCTATCCAAATTGTGCATTGGTTGTTCACCACAAAACCTGCCCTTCTCTTCTCCAGCTTATAGTTCTTTCCCTTCCTCTGTTTTCCTTTCTCCAGCTTCTCAGAACAATTTTCTTGCCTTTTCTAATTCCCTCGGTTCATAGTCCCAATGTCATTCTCTGTGCATCATCCAGCCAGTTCTCATTATCTTCCCTTACATGAGCTGTTCCTCAGTTACCTCCCACCTCCTTGCCTGTTCTGTCTTGCCATTGTTTGCCTTCTATTTTATCCCTTTCTTTTTAATTTCACTCACCTGTAAGTCCTGGTTCCAGTTTCTCAACCTGGCTGCTTAATTCCTGTGTAGTGAGTGTTAAGGGTTTGTTCAATACCAACAGCATCTCAGTGTCTTTGTGCCATGGTAATCTGCAGATTCTGGAAGGAGAAGCTCCCTGGGGCAGTTCTTTTCAAACTGTAAAGCCCACTAGAGACAGAATTCCTAGCAAATGTAGCTGCCAGTTCCAGACAGCTTTCTTGGATGTGTGCAAACAGAAATTTTTGATAAAAGCTTTGCCAAATGTCAAGAATTTTCCAAGGGAATGGAGGGATACATTCCCAGCGTAAAGGACCCCCAGACAAATATTTGGATTTTTATAGGATCACAGAATGATACGGGGTTGGAAGGGACCTCTGGAGATCCTCCAGTCCAACCCCCTGCCAGAGCAGGGTCACCCACAGCAGGTCCGACGGGAGTGTGTCCAGGAGGGTTTGAATGTCTCCAGAGATGGAAACTCTACCAACCTCTCTGGACAGCCTCTGCCAGGGCTCTGCCACCCTCAAAGAAGTTCCTTCTCATGTTTAGATGGGAATGTTCAAGTTTGTGCCCGTTCCCTCTTGTCCTGTCCCTGGGCACCACTGAAAAAAAGACTGGCAAAGACTTTTCTTACAGAAGACTTTTCTCCCAAAGCGTTGGGCAACAGAGCTTCCCAGGTAAAAAGCCAAGAGTGTGTGTTTTAGCACACAGAATGGTTTGTGTCCCCCTTTCATTTCATTCTCATTCTCATTCTTAAAACTTTACTAATACTTGTACTGAGATCTCTGATGGGAAGGGGACAGGAGAGCTGGATGTTGCAAGGTGGACTTCAGAGAAAAAAATTGACAAAGCTATAGGCAGCTGAGAGCAGGAGCTTAAGTAATGGAAATGAAAGTCTCACCTCTCCTGGGCAACTGCATTTGTAGGTAGCTGTGTACAGCTTCCTAGGCTTGTTTTAGCAGTTTGGCTTCGTGTTTTCTTCTTCCAACAATCAATGGAATGATTTCTAGCGTGTATTTTTTTTATTATTATGTTGCTACTGTAAAGGGGCCAAGTACTTGTATGCATAGTTTTAGTTGGTTTTGATAAAAGAAGATTGAACGTGCTTTTAAGTTTAAAAAAAACCTTGGTTTATTTTCCTTGGTTAGTTTGGGAGCTATTACAATTCAAAGAATTTGTTTAAAACAACTGGGAGCTCTTTTAAAGATATTTACATTGTAAACCCCTAAAAATCAGTGTATAGACTTAAGATCCAAAGAAAGCAAGTGCATTCTGTGTTGGCAAATAAAAAAGTACTCACTTTGGGTAGCTGAAAATGAGTTTGCCCTTGAATGGAAAGGGGTGGGTGTCAGGACTGAACCTGTCTAGCAGTGAACTGAGCAATGGTCGCTTGTAGTGGGTCAATTAAAAAATTTACAACTCCCCAGCTGTCAATATGAACTTTGTAATGATAGAGTGTACCTTTTTTTGTCATCTCCTAACAAGGCTTACCTTTTTCTTTCCTTTGATTTTATTCTGAAGGGATCTACTGCCTTTTTCTATGAAGTCTTGAATGTAACTTGTTGTAAGATGATGCCAGGCTGCTTTAACATTATTTTCAAAGATACACGTCTTGACTGGGAGATAAGGATTGCTGTCAGTCTGTGCACTGGTATTTTATCCCCTTTCAACCTGAAAAGTTAGTTTGAAATTCTGTTGGAGTTGAATAAGGACGATTTCAGTTGTAGCTTACCCGGAACTGGAATTTACCCAGAACCAGCAAAATCCTGGGTTTAAAATAAATAGTTTGTATAGTACTTGTATAGTTTTTTAAAGGTGGTTTTCAGATGGTGGATTTTTCACTCCCCTTAAGCACCTGTGTGTGCTGGATCTGTTACACTGACACCAACAATCCCCCACTGGAAGGTCCCTTTTGCTCTAACCGAGTACTTGAAAAGGACTTTGGAATAAAAGAGAATCGAATATGAGAGCTTACTCTTTTTATGTGCTTTCATATACCAATGGAGAGATTGTATTCAAAGGTTTAGGGTGAATTTCTAATGCTTGTTTTACTCTTTGACCTCCTGGTTAACTTCTTTATTAACAAGTGGTTCTTGAAAGAGTTGGAGCTCACTCTTGTAAGGAGGAGTTTGGCTTGTTCAGAAATGAGAAATTGTTACATTGTGCAGCCTGATTTGTAGAAATACAACCTATTCACTGGTTATTATCCATGAGCTTTTGGACAGGAGCACTGAGATGTGACATCTTCCTTCATATTAGTAGTCTGTAGCTAGGTCTCTCCAACTGAAAAATGTGAAGTATTGGGATACAAGAATTATTCCAGTGTTGTAAAGAACACTGTAAAGACCTAATTTGTCCATTTCTCAGGTTTGTGCCATCAGTTATATCAGACTACATGCATATTACAGGTGTTGGAGACAAGATTCCTATTGATTCCAAGTACACTTCTAACTGTCAAAATAGTCAGCAAGAAAAAAATAGATGTATAGGTTTTTTCCTAATTTCTTATTCATTTAATACTCTTTGATGAGGGTCTTATTTTGACAGTGAACTGACAGGCTGAACTGCAAATTTGTGCCCTGAATGACCTCGTGTAGGTTTGTTACTCTTGAAGTGATCTTTCATGTTTTCTTGGGGTTTTTTGGTTTGCTTTTTTTTTTTTTAATTAATAACTTTATATTAAGAGAAGAGGTTTTCTGATAAATCAACGATATTGGATGGAACAGTCAGTGAAAGAAGAAAGGCTGAAAACTTTCTTAACTCTTCTGAAGTGTGCACAGATTTGTGGTTTGTGTTCCTCTCCCACAGAGTTACACGCTCTCCCTGCTTTCTGATGGTTCTTGTAGCCAACCATCTCAGTCCACAGCCGTCTTCTCTTCTGGGCATAGTTTTTATCTTTTGGTTTTGCATGTTTAAAGGGGAAGATGAAGATTATTTCCCTGTTCTCCTCGCTCTCCGACATAAATCTTTGTAAATATATGTATGATTGTCAGACCGGTTACCTGCTTGCCTTTTCAACGCTCTATGGACCTAGGTTTCCTAATTGCCATTACTCCTATCAGGAGAATGGAGACATTCTGGACAATTTATGTATTTATTATTTTTTAGAAGTGAAGTATCTCTTGGGACTCTTTCAAAGTTAGTTCCAGTGCAGTGCCTGAGTTGCACCTTCCATCAAGAGATTAGTCTCACAGTTCCCTAAATGTAGCTCGGATGTGTTAGAAGCTCAGTCATACCAGGGCTCTGTCTGTCTCGGAGTATTCTGCTCACACAGACCACTTCAGAAATCTGATCTGTTTGTCTTGTTGTTGAAAGATGAAAGTATTTGGTATTTCTGAGTAGCAGCTCTCTGAATACGGGTAGCAAGCTGTAGTAAGGCTTCATACAAAGCCTTAAAGGTCGATCCTTCTTTTGTGAGTGATACCTGAAACATCACAAAGAAAAGTCCACAGCCTGGAGCAAAGCTCCATCCAAAGCTCTTCACCAAATGCTGTTGTCTCTGACACGGTGAAGAGTGATGTGAAGTGATTCTCTGCCACGGAGCTGCTTTGCAAGAGCACTAGTGATATATTTAACTGCTTGGAGTTAACCGCAGAGCACGGTCACATGTAAGCTGTCACTCAGGAAGAGAGGTTGATGAAGTTCTTTAGAATATGAATTCCGTGTGCATTCAATTCTCCTTCCTTGCCTTTCAGGTGTTTTTTAAATAATTATCTCTAGCTGAGTTCAAAATGAAGTGGGACCATGCATGCTTTGCCTTAGTTGCCAGGGTGCTGAGCGCTTGGAAGAGTGGGACTTGAGCCCAAAGGAAGAAGTTATCCATTCTTCAGGAGGTGTCTGTACCTGTTGTGTGAATTTGCACATAGTCTAAACTTCTGAGACAATGCTTGTAGAAATGAATCCTCTCTTCCATGTAGGAATTATCCAGGAGTAAATAAGTGGGGGAACTCCCAAATGGAAGTTCTCTTGTTCCTGTTAAGGAGGAAGTCAAATGGATGATGGCTTTAGTTGCATTTGACCTTTGAAATGTGTAACTTTTGATTAGACATCTTTGCAGCAGACAGCAGAAAAGATAATTCTGGCTGCCTGAAGGAATCTGTGATCATTTAGCCTGCAGGGAAACGCTTTTAAATGTATTAAATAAGTTCTCCAAGATGAATACTGCATGTTGATTGCCAGTTGTTTGTGAAGGCTCTTTGCTTTTTTGATGAATTATCATTGGAAAACTTTGGTTGGGCTTAAGATCAAAGTGAGCTGGAGGCTTCATGGTCCCCAGTTTAAACCAGCCGTAGGCCAGAAATTGCTACAAATTGCTGCTATGACTACTTTTGTTTGCATCAGTTATTAGAGTGCTCGTTTGCAAATGAGGGAGTTTAGTAATTAAACTAAGCCTAATTAAACTCATGCTCAAATAGGGCAGACACGTTGGAGAAAGTAGCTAATAAGCAGACATAAACCTCATGTCAGGAATGTCATGCCTCTTTGTCAGGAAGTCTAGTGACAGGACGAGGGGTAATGGTTTTAAATTGGAAGAGGGGAGATTTAGATGAGATATTAGGAAGAAGTTCTTTGCGGTGAGGGTGGTGAGGCACTGGAACAGGTTGCTCAGAGAAGCTGTGGCTGCCCCATCCCTGGAGGGGTTCAAGGCCAGGCTGGATGGGTCTTGGAGCAACCTGCTCTAGGGAGAGGTGTCCCCTGCCCAGGGCAGGGAGGTTGGAACTTGATGATCTTTAAGGTCCCTTCCAACTCTGACCATTCTATGATTCTGTGCTTCCAGGGGAGGCAATCCCACGTGCTGGTGAAACGCTCCGAAGAGGACTTTGCGTGTCTGTGGTTGGCTTTATAGGGGGAGATGTGAGCAATTACCTGTTTGATAACTCATTATCCCTTCACCCCAACTTCTTCTCCAGCAGATTGCCAAACTGAGGCAGCAGCTTCAGCGCAGCAAGCAGAGCAGCCGTCACAGTAAAGAGAAAGAACGTCAGTCGCCTCTCCATGGCAACCACATAGCAATCAGTCAGACTCAGGTAAGTAGAGGGTTACGTGGATCAACAGCCTCCCGCCTTGTCTCGGGGCTGGGTGAGCAGCCTGCTCTTTCTTCCCATTTTCCTGCTGCTTGTTTTCTTACACGACACGTTGAAATGCTTAACAACCTGATACCCTTGCGTCTTCACTGAAATTTGATTGATAGTCATCGTGTAATGAAAGAAGGGCTGCAGCAGGATGGCACCTGAAATAGATCAAGATGCTGGGAAAATTCTGAGTGTGGCCAGATGAGATTGCATTTCCAGGAACACATACTTGCATCCAAGCCTGATTTTTGTGGTATGCTTTCAGAAGGCTCTGCTTCTCTGGATGGTATTTGCTTATCAGTCTCACAACCCAATTTCATCTCAACTGGTTAAATTAAAAAAAAAAGAAAAAAGATGAAAAAATACAAAATTTAAGCAGTCTGAATTGGCAGCCCAGCGACTGATCAGTCTTTGAGCAGCAAGCAGAACCCTGACTTGTTACAGACAGAATTGCAGTTCACCTTACCGTGTATTCATCAGGGAAAGACAGCATCTCTTTATCACCAGAGATTCGAGGGAAAATCTCATTTCCTTGTCCCATTTTAGGAATCTTTCCAGTACTTTGCTTATTGGTCAGTTCCTGGCCAGCGGGGCGATTTCACGTGACATCGAGGAGAAACAGTGTTGTGCTGTTTACTTTCTAAGAAGTAAATAAGAAGTAATAATTCAACTGGAATTTAAACTCAGCTGAAATCAAGACGATGCTTGGCACAGTACCCCATTCCTGGTGGCTAGAAGACCTGCCACACGATGAGATGAGAGTCTTTTTCTTCCTGGCTGTGTCCAGGACATACCTGTTGGTTGTTGTGGTCGTCCAGAGTGATTGTCAGTACAGCATCCTGTCTTCTAGCAGGACAGTTTGTGGTTGTGGTGGCTGTTTTGCAGTACAGCTGGTACTGCAGATTTTAACCATTTCCATTATATTGAATGGAAAAATTGCTTGTCGTCACCAGCCTGTTCTTGTTCCAGACTCTGTGACTTACTGTAAGACCTCTTTAGGAGGCAAAATTTTACATCCAGATGATGTTGATGACCACTCTTAGGTTCTATACCAGTGGGTGCTGTGATGACAGTACTTCTCCAGTCACCAGTCTGTGGATTTGGTATCTGTTAGTTGTCTGAGAGGTTAAGCTCAAGGCTCCTAGTTTGACATCTCCTGTTTTCTGATGCCTTATTACTTACCTGTTTTTCAAAGTGTCATGGGAGTTCAGGCAAATTTTACTGTAGCTAATCATTTTAACACAAGCCTGGCAGAGACAGTTTTTCTTTTCGGGTAATTTCCATGTTATACAAGGTTAAAAAAATTTGCTGGTACCCCGAGTATATATTTCTCTTCTTGTGAAGATGCTAACGCATATGAAGAGCAGCTTTGGACAAATGACCTGACCATGAACCAGATTCTGCAGCAGGGAGCAATGGGGGCTGCCCCGTGCAGTTTCTGTTCCTGCCATTGCAACCTGCCAGCAAAACTGAAGCCCAATTAGGATTTCTCAAGCCCAGGCGAGGTTCAGTCAATGACTTTGTGAACCTTAAGCCACTTGTAGGAAGCAGTTAATCTTGTCTCATTTGACAGCGCAGACATCTGAGTCCTGATTAAATTTCACCTGCAGTGGATCCTTAACTTGCACCCCGTGTTACTCACAGGCCAGGATTTGAACTCCTGAAATGTTGGTTCTATCACTGAATTTCCTGAGTGCCGTTTGAAATAGCCAGTGTTTTAGGAAGGAGAGGTTGAGCCGTGGTGGCTGATCCTTCGTGTCCTTCCTCCTGTTTGAATAAAAGCTCGTGGTTAAAACCTAATCTTGTGATGAAGATACAGAGGAAATTCATATTCTTCCTGAAACTTTTATGCTTCTATAACAAAGGATCCCACTACATTTTTAATAGAAAAGGGTTTTGCTTTCCATCTCAATGTAAGCTGCAACTCTTTATAGAGACAGAACAACTAGTTTTTGACACAGACTGAGATCCACCTAGGACATATGCTTTGAAGGACTGTTCACAGGATCATCCCATGATTCTGTTAAGAGGAGAAATGATGTTGGGAAGTGAACTCTGGTCATGGCTCTCTGTGGGTGCATCTGTGTTGCCTGGCTGCTGCTGAGGTAAAGTTTTGAGGCTGATGGTACAAGGTGCGCTCTTGTGAATGGTTCCTGTTGGTAACAGAGCTCCAACACAGCAGGTTTTCCTGAAAACAGTATTTATTTGCATGCTTGATTCTTAAACTCCTAATTTTTTCTTTTAAGACCTTTGACATAAAGTTCTGAAAAACTATAAGCTAATGAAATTAAAGGTTCAGAATGAATGCTTTGTTTTTTCATTCACTAAAGGCAACCAAATGACAATAAAAGTGCATTGTGTGAACGTTTCAGTGGAGTGGTTAAGCTTTAGGAATGTTAGGAAGTGCCTTTTGGATTCCAGTTAAACCATCAGCACCTCCCACCTCTCTACTGCATATTCTGTAATCCGTACATTTGGAAAGTACATATAGCTGCCTACTTCTTACTCATAGGTGAAGCAGGAGAATGCTTTTGTTTTAAAACACTTCTTCGAGTTAAGTAGAAGTTATTTTCGTGGCTTTTGATTTATGGGAGCATTTCTTTTTATTTAAATTTGCCAAGTAAAGATGGTCTTCTAGATGGAAAAATGAATACACAGCTTCTTACTTTTTAGGTTTTTTAGCACTGCTTTCAGACTCCTGTGTTTATTCCATTTTCCAGCTTCAGACTGTGTTGCTCTCTACCTTCTAGGCTTCTATTTCCAGATCAGTCCCTATGCCACTGTCAAACATTTCAGTGCCAAAATCAACTGTTTCACGTGTGCCGTGTAATGTAGAAGGAATAAGCCCCGAACTAGAAAAAGTATTCATTAAGGAAAACAGTGGAAAAGAAGAAGTATCCAAGGTAAGCTTCTGTTCATGTCTTTATGGTTGTTTTTAATCCGTCATCCTTAAGCGCGTGGGAAACCTTGTGACAAACCTTCCTCCTGGATGAAATTACAAATCATTTTCTTCAAAGAATTGTTTGTTTGAAAATTTTCTTTCAGCATTTTAGGGTGGTGGTTGGCTTTTTGGTTTTGTTTGGTGGTTGTTTTTCCTACAGGGCTTCTGGCCAAACACACTTTGTTTAGAATGCCCTTTCTGTTGGGAACTTTAAAGTTTTTGTGCGAAATGCAAGTTCTTGAGAATTTAGATCCTTCAGGCTGCAGTAACAATTAGAGGTTAGAGGAGATGAATTTATTTGCTCTGTTTTGCGTTCTTTTTCTTAGGCAAGACTTAAGTTTCCTGTGCTGTGCTCTTCTTTTTGGCTTTAAAGTTTTTCTTCCATAAACCAACTCCCAATAAATGATTCAGAAATGTGAATCAGCTCACCTCTGTGGAACCACTGTGATCTGTCATGGGGAGATCTCCACGTGGGAAATACAAACAGGGCAGCTCTGCTGATGTGGGGGAACTGGAGTGTCACTGGAGAGTCACTGAGGGGCACTGGGCTGCTCAGATGACACTTAAAACGTGAAATACTTGGTTTACAGCCCCTCTCTCCTAAATAGCCAATGAAAATTTGCTGCTGTGGAATAAACTACTCTGCTGTTTTTTCTAATCTTCTCTAAGATGTAGGTTCTTTTCTTTTGAATGGGCATGTAATAGCAGTTCAATGCACAAGTCAAGCCATAAAACCTTAATCAGAGGTTTTAGATTCCAGAACCTGCTATTTGTAGTTCTTCATTTCGTCAGTAAACCTCAAAAGCTTTGGAATGATCTTGGCTTCTCCAGAGATTTCTGTTGCATGGACAAAGCTGCCTGAAGAACAAAATACAGTGGTAGTAGGTGTTTTGTGCTAAGTTTGCTTTCCTAAGGCTGTCTCATCCCTTTAGAAAGGGTGTGGGTGTGATGTAACAGCAGAATAAAGGGAAAAATGAACACAAAACCAAAACAGAAAGCCCAAATCAGTAAAACTTCGTTGAACTCTCTCCAAAGAGGCTCTGAAAAGGTACGTATTACAGTGCCACCACAGTCTTGCTATGGCTCAGGGTTCTAATCTCCGGTGGCTAGAGTACATCTCGTTTATTTATCAGGCAAATCATCTTCATAAATGTTGTCCTTGGGCTTTAACAGCTTATTACTCGGGCTGCAGAGCTGGGGCTGTGTAAGTCACTGGATGTCCTGGCTCTGATCCATCCAAACAGTTAAGCACATGCTTAAGTGCATTGTTGGATGGGATCCAGGGGTGCTCAGCACTTTACGCCACCAAGGCAGTGGTGAACCCTCTTCTCCAAACATCTCAGCTGGGCAGGGAGTCTTCAGACACAGAAGAAAGGCTTAAGTTAGACATTGCCCTCGAAGCCAAGCCCATCTTTGCAGGCAGAGGGTCATTTCCCAGTCCATAACTGGTAATTTCTCTGAAGTCTGGTCTAGCGGGACCTAAATCAGAGACCCAGCACTGTCTGAACTTACAAGATCTCATAGGTCATAATAAGAGTAATTTACTCAGTCCTTCTGCTGGTGATCACTCTCCTGATACAACAGTTTAGCTCCTTTTTAGCCTGGGGGAACTGGGGCAGCTGGGTTAAAGGTTAGGAATTACCGAGCAGAAGATAAACCACAGGAAACCAGACTTTGTTAGTTTCACTGCTAGTGAAAATTTGTTTTTCTTCCAATTTTCTGCTGTTCTTTCTAGCTGTAACTTGAGGTATTTTTAGAAAGTGTTTCAAAATAGCAATCCAAGGTAGTTGGTTGCTTTGGGTGGTGTGTGAAGGATAAATTACTCTGTAGATTGGTGCACGGCTGGATTTTCAGCTGGTTTCTCTTAACCTGTTCCCACGTTTACTTCATCGTTTTAATAGCACGTGCTCAAACCTTAATTTTCATATGAATCAATCTGTCCAGCTGCATAAAACACTTTGGGCCCTGTTGTGAATGTGGATTCCTTTGCCAGGAAGGATTTGGGGAATAACATGGAACCTGCTGAAAACACCGAGAGGGAATATTACCTTTTTCTTAGGTACAGCTCACTGCCTTATTTTTATTTATTTTCCTTTTCAGATTTAGGTGCTACGTTGGTACCTTTCTGGTATCTTGCATTTCACTTTGATAACCACATTTGGGCTGCCCCAAGAGAAATAAAATGCATTTTAGTTCTGTTGCTGTTCTACTCTAGTGTTCCTGATTTTTTTTCTATTGGTGTCTCATCTCTTCAGTATAAACTTGTGATTATTATTTTTTAAATAAACTTTTTCCTAGTTCATGTGTTGAAATCAGACTAGGGGATATATAGGATGAAAATAAGCTTAAGGTTAAGCATTTCTATGGAGAGCTTCATGGGTGTTACTTGAATTACCCTTTAAATTTAGCTCCCAGTTAAAATGGGTACCCAGTGAACTTTCTTCCCAGTTTCATACTTCCTTGCTCAGTCTTCAGATACACAAATCAATTTAATTTACTTTTTACACTTGTTTTTTGGTTTGGTGAGGTAAGATGTTACATACTTCAATTTTTGTAGTAATACTTCTTTTAAAAAGTGTAAATTGATTTAGAATATGTCTTCAGCCTTACCTTATGCTGACTTAGTTCTGTTAGTTCTTTGAAACACTCTTCTTTCTTTTTAAGTAATATTTTTATGATAATAGAAATTATACTTATGGAAGTACAGATATTCATGAAAGTAAAAATAACTATTGTAGACATTCATCTTGCTATTTTTGTGTTTCACAAGGTTAGTTGATGATACAGTAATGTCATTACCATTTACTAATATAATTGACCACAAAGTTTAGAGGGATCGTGTTGTAAGTGGCCAAAACATTCCAAATATTACATTCTTTTCAGTTCAGCAATGTATGTGTATATTTTTTCAGATCATTCCTCTTGTTTAGTTAGCTGAAGGTGGTCTCTTTTTTCCTGCATAAAACCAAGTTAAAGTTGTTTTTTTTAAGTCACTCACTAATCGCCCCTTTTTCCCCAGATTTTTTAATAAACTTTAATTTGTTTTCTAATTCATTTATTCCAAGTGTATTTTACTTCTTGTTTTATAACTAACTTTCTGGAAAATTGTGATGGTTTGTCTCTGTTCCCACCAGAACTTGTAAGGAATTGACTTTTTGTGAAGTTTTGAGGGGCTTTTGTCCCCTTGTGTCTCCACAACTCAGCTGTTGGGGACTTTGGTAGGAGAAGATGAAGGAGTTACTGCAGGGAGCGGAGGGTAAGAGATTCCCTCTCACAGAACACACCTGGGAAATACTGGGAAGTGCCCTGTAGCTGGGCATGGACCCACTCACAGGGCTCCCATTAGGGAAAAAGTGTTACAGGAACTATCTTTCAAATATACATGAGTTATTAGAAATGTTGCCATTCTGACAGACTATCACAGGGTGTAAGGAAAATTATTAATGTGCTTCTTGTTTGATTCCTAATGCGTCTGGAAACAGAGAGCAGAGAGTTTTTATGTACCTATCAGAAAACTTCATCCTGTAATAAAAGGGCTGATTTTCTCATTTGCACAGATACAGAGGATCGTAATTTAAATCTTCATATCCTTCATCTGAAAAGCCTTTTTTGGGTTGTTTCTTCTTTCCCAAGTGCTCCTTCCCAGGGTACATTATGGCACTCACACCTCATTTAATGCACTGGGGACTTCACCGATGCTGGAAGGACGGAGCACTTTCCTCCTCCTGCCTTTGTGTTCCAGTCCAGAGAACAGCTTTTAAATGAAAGCACTGAAGGCTTCTCTCTCAAGAAGCTTCCTCCCAGATTGATGGAAGGCTTGGCAAAACCAGATGATCTTTAAGGCTCCCGTTGGTGTATCTCAGTAGAGTTCCTGTTGCTACTACATAGGGTGTTCTTGGGTTTATTCCAGTGAAAAGATCAATACTGAAAACTAAGTGAATTATTGAGAAATGCAACCAGCCAAACCACCAGCGACAGAACGCAGGAATTTCTAGGCATTTCCCAAACATTGAGCTTTACAAAAACTGATAGCAGCTGCACCAAACTCCTTACCCTTTCCCTTAGAGTCAAAAGTTTTGAGGACTTCAGTTTTTAGGATAGTTCAGGTATGCCTCGTGGAAAGTAACTTGGAAAGTACTTTTTTATGTTGATCATGCTTAATACATAAAGTTTTTAAAAACTGGAATGCTTTTACTTGATGTTTTTGTGACCTTTTTTTGCATTTGTCAAAACCTGGATTCAATATTAAGGAAGGAGAAATACAGAAGCAAAGTAATCTGAAATATTTGCTGGTATTTTCTATGCTTTAAAAGTTATTTTCCTTGGAAAGAGTGATAAGTATTCTGCTTTTTCTACTTCTGGGTATGTTTAGAGGCTTGCCTGAAGATATGGATAACTTTTTGTACCTCAAATTTGAATTCAGTGGAGGTTGAAATGTGTGATTTGGGATATACTTCCTGACTCCATAAGTCTACATTCTTCCTCCAGCTGTGGAATAACATCTGGAGTCTTTATTTACATGATTAACTCTTTTTTTCCTGCTCCCTGGGATCCTTGCTTTACCTGTTACGTAGAGTGTATGATATGCATTTAACAAATAGCTGTTTGGGGGTTTTGGTTTTTTTCTCATTACATGTGTCCTAGTGCTCACTGTTGAACTGAGCTTTGAAGTCAGAAATCTGAATTTCTGCCCGGGTTTTAGCTTCTATAGAACGGGAGATTCTCTGCAATTTTGCTCTCTTTTTACCACACCTGTGTGAGAGGAAAGATAATGTTATTTTTGTGGATGGAGAAACACAAATCCATCAGGCTTCTATAATGTGAAGTAACTCCTCCGTGCAGGTACCTTAGGACACTCCATGCCATTTTAGGAGTTTCTAGTGTAGCTCCCACAGTCTCCTCCTGCATCTGCAAACGTTGAGGACTTTAGCAAATCAGTCCTGTATGGACTGGGCACCCAGAGGAGATACCATGAAAGCCAGAGGTTGGTTCGGAATAAAAGACGGAAATAAAAGTGCTGTCCTGCAGGGCAATTATTTCTTCTTTTTTTTTTTTTTAATATTAATTATAAGACTATTTTCTTTCTACAGCTTTATTCTTGTTTCCTACCTCATGCAGACAATGCTTCAGGTCTACCTTGTGCATGGGATGAGTCGTGGCCTGTTGGGGGTGATGGGAACAGCAACGCGCGGTCGTGTTGTAACCCATCCCTGATGCGGGCTGGGCTGTTGGCACAGACCACGCAGCCCTCTCCAAACTGTGATGGAGCACCTGTTGTCTTTATGGTGCGTTTCTTTGCTCTTCATTGAAATGGTATTAGCTGGAAGGCTCTTCAGCAGAAAAAGATCTTCCTACTCTGCTACGTCTGCTGCTTTGTCAAATACCTGGTGGGTTTCTGGATGGATTATTGCTGAAAAGGGGAGAACGCAGCCCTTGGCCAGGAGGTTTCCTGTCCTCATTGCTAGCAAAAGTGTTGGGTTGAATTTAAGGGTTTGGAATAAGCTGGTGCAGTTTTGTAATAGAGTGGGAAGAAGGAAGCAATAAAATAAAAAAGTTCACTTGAAGTGAGAAGGAAAAAGTGAGGTTGATGTGAGCCGACAGCGTTGTCTGCCTTTGGTTCAAGACAAAGGTTGGGAACCTTCTGGAAGCCTCTGCATCATCTGCATTTCTTCAGAGGTCACCTATGGAAGTAAAGGATGGAATGTATAGGTGTGCAAGAGAATTACAACAACCTAGTAGCGAAACTTGGATGATTTAATTTTTAATTCATCTCAGTTGGTTGTTATGGCAATAGGATGCCTTTGGATTTGACATTTTCTACTTTCCCTTTTACCCAAATTGTTTTTCTTTCATAATAAGAGTGACCTTTATTGAAAATTGTATTACTAAGAATGTCACAAGATCTACTTGTTGGTGAGTTTTGCTTTTTTAAACTATAGTAAAAAATATAGAACTGTAATGCAGGCATATGTTGGGGTGTGTTCTGGTGGTAACTTTGCCTTGAGAGGATGGAGTTGGCTGGGAACAGCTGCACATTGTCCCAGTTGTCCACACGCATTGTGTCCATTCTACATCGCCTGTTTGCTGGTGCAAAAGTTGTTCTTTTAAAACCATCTTGTTTGCTGTTCCTAGGACCTAACTAATTCCTATTGCTGAGGAGTTTGCTGTTTTTTTCCCTCTGTGACCCAAATTCCTGGTTTCTCTCTGCAGCCCTTGGACATCCCCGATGGGCGGCGGGCGCCGTTGCCTGCTCACTACCGCAGCAGCAGCACCCGCAGCATCGACACCCAGACACCGTCTGTGCAGGAGCGCAGCAGCAGCTGCAGCAGCCACTCGCCTTGTGTCTCTCCCTTCTGCCCTCCTGAGTCTCAGGATGGGAGTCCTTGCTCAGCAGAAGATTTGCTCTATGACCGGGATAAAGGTGAGAGTAGAATGGCCCGCCGTTACCTACGGGAGGCACGTGGGATGTCTTGCTTTTACAACTACCTTCATTTTAACTCATTACATCAGTTTTTGTTTCTGTTTGAGGGTTGTGGAGGGATTGAGGATTTATCTGCAGCTTGGTTTTGTTTGTTTACATATCTTTTTTCCCTCTTGTTTGTGAAACTTCACAAACATCTTCCATAAATACGTCAGAGGAGCACAGCAAAGAGTTTTAACGATTTCTGAAGATTTTAATGGGAAGAATTCAGACTGTACAGGGGTTCTGTTTCAAAGGAGGTTTCAGGCAGGTTTGTGGTAGCCTGTACCTTCATCCTGGGTGAGCGATTGCAATGGTGATGCTGAAGTTTTGGGCTTCTTTTAAAAGTACTCTGCTTCTGACCTCTCACATCCTACTCAAAGCTATTTGGTGAGGAGCTCAGACAGGAGTTGGAACAATCTGATGGAGAGTAATGGCTTGTCTGTGGATGCTGCATAACAAGCTAAAATTTCTTTATAATTTACGTGTTTATATGTCAATATCCTGCATTTTTTTCAGTCTGTAAAATACCATTTGGTTTTATAGAGGGAGTAAACTGGGGTTTCAGTAATTAAGAGTTACTGATAGAAGATGTAGCTTGGAAATACAGGCACCAGTGTAAAAAGACTGGGGTTTTTTTATTATTATTATTCTTTTAATTTTTTTTTTTTTTTTTTTTTTCCCTGAAGAACTGTTTACTAATGTAATTAATCTTGGGCTTCTGGTCAGCCAGCTGGAAACACAGACTTTGGTTTGGAGGGATGGAGGGTTTGGGTAAAATGTGCCAGCTAAGAGTAGTAAGTTTCACAGAGGAAATGAAAGCTTTCAAGATTGAGCATAGATTTACTAATGAGCTGCAGACAGCTGTATTCTGAGGTTCTAAGTAAGGTTAAGCTTTTCCTGTGAATATTCTCTGTGCAGTAATTCCTCAAGGAATTTGGGAGTAAGATTGCAGAAGGAGAAATGCTAGCTCTTCTTCCTTTCTGAAAAGCAGTGCTTTCCCATCCTGGATTCCCATCTCCTGGCTTGGATTCTTGAACAGCTGATTGGAGTAAAACGTGGTGCTGAACTTCACGATGAGTAGATACTTATTTGTTGATTTTGGGTGTAAGACTGACTTGAATGCTAGGTTTGTATGAACTTGACAGCCAGCTTTGTCAAGTTAATACAATTGCATTTTTAAATGAGTTTAAGGAAGGTACTTGGTGCTGTGTTTACAAAAGAGAAAAGCTTGAACTGCTCATCCAAACTTTGGACAGAAACTAGAAAAAGACATAGTGGTTTTCCAAGAGAAAATAATTTGTTCAGAGGTTGTAAAAAATACAGTCAGAAAGGTGCCTTTTACTCTAAGATCATTGAGATCCCACAGACTGGTTGTTCAGAATTAGAATGTTATCTTCAAAATATCTAAATTACAGATAAATGGAGGCTATAGATGATAGAAATAGATAGATCTATCTATCTAATAGATAGATTCTATCTAAGAGATAGATTATAGAAATGAACAGGGAATAGCAAGTTTTGAGAACACAGTTTATTAACATCTGTTGTGGATGTCAGCTGCTTTATAAAACAAAACTAAGCTTTTTGCACCTTCATTCTAGAGGTTTCTGTGATGTTGGAACAACCCTGGCATGAGTTTGCTGCGAGGCCTGTGGAGTTTAGCAAGCTGCAAATACACATAACCAGGCGTAAACATTTTAAACCCAAGATATTTTTCCGTTACTTTTCCCAAGTCGGGGTTTTATTTTCCCCTCTATGGGAATAACTTGGCTTCACCATTTAAAAAAAAAATCTAATTATCAGCTTTATGAATGTTCCTGACTGTGCTGCTGATGGAGAGGAAGGTGGGGAGCTCGAGGAGCAGCGAGAGGAGCCGGGGCTCTGTGCAGACACGGCGCTGCTTTACATTTCTAAAGCATCTTTTATTTCTTGTGCAAAGCTGTGCCTTGGCCTGAGGCCCTCCCAGCTGCTCCTTGGACTCCATCAGCTGTTTGGTTTACATTTCTGCAAGAAGCTGCTAAATCTATTGAGTTTTTCCAAAGAAAGCAAAAGCTAGATTTCAGAAAAGACCCCCGATACTGGCCGGAATGGAGCAGGGGTAGTAAAGGGCAGTGATTGGAGCAGGGAGGGGAGGGTGGGAGAGAAGGTGTTTTAACAGCACCTGGTGTTATCATTTTGGTTTGAAATTCTCAGCCTTTTGCAAGGTAAGCTCCTGCCTTTCTGCATTCAAACTCCAGGTTTCACTACAGCTATTTTAGGATACTTTGGTCCGTGAGACTGTAATTCTCTAAGACTATAGTCCTGGAGTCTATTCTCTTAAGTCCTACAGTCCTAAGGCTGTAATTCTGCACACTTAGCAGCTTTGACAGAGATGCAGTTCAAAGGCATCCTAGGGTATAAGCAGGTGAAATTTGGGTTCTTTTCATACAAACCTAGATAGAGTAACCTGTTTCTCAGGGATTTTGATTCAGGTGCTCTTGTGTAACACTGTGTGTTCCCAGTGTTGCCAGCAGGCTGTTAGAAACAGCACGGTCGTGAAGACAGACTGAAGCTGCTTTTTAACTCCCAGGCATCTAATTCCCAGTTTTTAAGATTAAAATTGGATGTGGAATCTTTGGGCAGCCTGAAGAAACAAAAGTATTTTGTAAAACCAAATCCCAAAGCTCATTGGCGAAGCTTCTTGTTGCCTTTAAGTTTTGTCACTCAAAAACTCGTTTCACAGATTCTTGTTTTAAGTTTGCCTCTTTTATTGCCATAACACACAAAATTTGTGTAGTATTCTTAGTCTAGATAATAGAATATGTCCAGTTTGAATATCCACGTTTAGAGATCGTGTGCACTGAGTCTCCACGTTGTCTGCTTTGTGCTTATGGGAACCAAACTCCCTTTAAAGGTTACACATCTGTTAATCTTCAATCATTGTCGTCTGGGTGAAATTTGATTAGTGGGTCGAAGTCCTCCCGGCAGAGCACGCCCTGCTGGTGGGAGATGCAGAGGAGTGCCTCAAGCCTTGCAGCCTCTGAGAAAGTGGGGAGAGCTAAAAAAAAGAGTGTTACCAGCTGAGTTTGAGAACACCCACTTGCAGTGTCATTAAGGATTACTAATGAGATGGTTTAGCACTTGGGAGCTTGGAGGACACAAGTGGAGGCTGGCTTTAAGCTGTAAGTTCCTCCTCTTGCCCTGGTGCCCTTTGGTTCTCATGCTGCGGCCGTACGTGGAGCTCCAGCACCCAGCTCCTCTGGGTGAACCCTCCAATAACCACCTGGATTTTTTTAAAAATAGTGGCCTGGGGCGTGTTTGGTCAAACCAAAAAAGTAACAGCTTAATGAGGTTTAAAAGCAGGGAGGGGAAAGAGAGAAGCAGAACAGTTAAATTATACAATGCCACGTTTTTTTACTTGTTTTACAGCTGTCTTGTATAGAAAGTTTTAGCCATACAGAGCTAAATACACCAAAAACTTGATTGAAAAACTGGACTGGCCAGACAACAATCTGAATCTTCCAAGAACTGACTTAACTTTGAATTCAGTTCGAGTCTTTCCTTGGATGTGCTGCCCCAGCTTTCCGCTGTTTGGTGGAATGAATAGTAGCACATTTTACGTCTCCAAGAGTTTTTAAATAGAAACTCGGATCTTCAGTTTTAAATATTAGAAGGAGGAAACAAACTGTCTGGGTTCTGTTAATGATTTCTGTGTTTGGAATGAGCTGTGTGGGCCAACAGTGGAAAGATGCCAACGGGACCATGGTGCTCCCAGTGTGGCAAATATCTGTATTGTCTCTGAGCTTTTTCCTGCCTTCGTCCAGTTAACACCTCAAATTCCCTAAATAGAAGCTGTGTGTTCACTCTGCAGCAGGAAAGGGCTGAAGAATCAGTCGAGGGCTGAGGTTCACTTCAACTGCTGGGTTTTTTTTTCCCCCCTCCTATCTTCCAGAGTAAATCTGCAAAGGGGAAAGTGTGACATTTGAGTTGATTTGTGCCTCGTTGTAAGAGGAAGCCGCGCGGTTACAAAACCCCTGATGCTCAGCCTTTGTGTTTGAGTCCTGGTTACACAAATGTTTATGTAGTTACCGTTTGCAAGCTGTGACAGACAGCCGTGGGTGCTCCAGTGGATCTAGATCCTAGCGCTGGAAGCCTTGGCTGGTTTTTCCACTGCTGCTGAAAAGGCACACGGGAACGCCAGCAGAATAAATAAGGTTGAAAATGGGAAGATACCCCACCTGGGGGGAAAGACTCACAAGGAGCTAAAGCAAGAGCAGTTCATTCTCTCCAAATGAGGTTTAAGTTGGGGGCTCCTCTTTAACCTTGCAATTTCTTGCTTTTTTCTTTTCAATCCTAAGCCCAAGCACAGATTAGAGCCACTAATTGGAGCACCTCTCCTATGAGGACAGGCTGAGAGAGCTGGGACTGTTCAGCNCCTGAGCTAGGCGTTGCTCTGCGATAAGGTAGAAGCCCCTGCAGAGAGCTAATTTTCTGTAATTAGTTTCGTACCTACTTTATTTCCCTGATGCATTGATGGTCGTGTTGTCGAGATGAGCGTTTAGAAGTGAAGCTTTTCACAGCCCTCATTTTTCAAACCATTGTTCTTCTGCCGTTACCAGAGGGGACTCTCACCTCTTACGTTTTCCAAGAAGCACAAAGAACTGTTGCCTTTTGCTTTGGGCTGTAGATCTCCACACCTTTAGTCCTAATCCTGGCTGGTTGTCACCTGCACAACATGCACAGGCAGCCGAGGTGTGAAAGGTAGTTACGGAGCAGCGGTGAGGGAACTGAGTTGTAGAAGTTTAATTTTGGATACTAAAATAACTTCCCAGCAGGGCATCGTAGCGGTGAGGTGTCAGTACCTCTGTTATCAACGTGCTTTGTGTCTTCTGAACTATTCATGAGCCTAACGAGGTCCTTATTGCAGTGAAGAATCATGTTTTAAAATAAGATACATGCTGTATGCACACATTTTGACTAACTGTGTTTATACAGTGCCAGGCTGTATTCTCATTACCGCTCATAACTCTTCTGCATGTATTATGCATATTACCTTGTCCATTTATGTTGGGTGTTTTTTAAATACATAATAAAGAACATATTTGTTTCCAGGATCACAGCTCTGCTTTGCTCTGATGGCAGCGTTCTGGATAAAAATACCCTCCTGTTATGTGTTGTTATATCATAGGTTACTGCTGCACTGAAGCTTTATTCAGAAGAAATGTGCTGTACCAGGGTGTTAGAAGTAGCCTGCAATAAGGGAAGCTTTGTGGCAGCAGCAAACCAGCCTGGGGGCTGAATTGTGGAAAAAGAAAACATAAAAAAGGCATCTTGTTTGGAAATGGAGTTGAATTAAAAAAGCACTCTCAATCTCTAGTAATATAACTGCTTTAAATTTTCAGACAGTGGGAGTAGCTCACCGCTGCCCAAGTATGCCTCATCTCCCAAACCAAACAACAGCTACATGTTCAAACGAGAGCCCCCAGAGGGATGTGAGCGAGTGAAGGTCTTTGAGGAACTGTCGTAAGTAATGCCTTTTATATCAGCTGGTGCCTGCAAAGCAGTAAACCCGCTTACTGAAGCCTCTCCGACTGTGGATGGATAAACTATTCCAGCTGATGGGATTTCTCAGGAGCAAAATACCCTTAGAGCTCGTGCAGAAGAGAGGCTCTGAACTGCTCGCCTTGGTTGGAAGAGGAAATGGAGCCTTTTATGCTTGAGCTCTTTTTGTGCGTTTCTAAAAGGCAACAAAAATCCAAGCAGAAAAGATCAGGAACCATTGGATTTCCTAAGCATTTATAAACCTCTTTTTATAGATTTTTATTCACTTTTTTATAATGTTTGTGGCTCAAAACAAAAACTGCGCTCAGAATTTTTTATCGGTTCCAAGCACAGGTTAGGTTTCATTCCATTTTTATATCTTTATCAAAACCTATGTCAAACGTTGATGATAGTTTACTTCTGGCATAGACTTTGCTCAATATTTTTGCTGAGCAAGAATTTGACAAGTAAACTCTTGGACGTGGTGGTGTCTTTTTCCCCTGGACCCAGCAGTATCTGAGCACATGCTGTGGAGGTTGCACGCCCAGCTCCCGCGGATGAGAGAATTGAGGAGGGTCTTGCTCTGGCGGCATTCACTGCCTGCTGGAGGGTGCAGGAGCAACCTTGGGTTGGTGGAGGAAGCCTCCAGAGAAATTTCGGGGAGGATATGGGGAAGGAGAGGTCTCATTTCAGGGAGTTTAAGCTGACTAAACGTGGTGGTGCTGTGTTGTTTTTATTAAGAAGGAGGGTTTGTGCTGCCATTCTAAATTCCCCGCAGCGTTTTTGCCTGTGCGTACGTGCTGCAGATCTTTTGATTTTCCTTTCTTTTTCTTGCTGGAAGCTGCATGTTTCTCCAGTGATGAGCAAGTCATTTTTGTGACGGTGCTGGTTTTGATGCTGTGGATCAGTTAGCTGACTGCCACTATGGAAGATGTTTGCCCCCTCTGTCCAATTAATCCCATTCCTCCTCATTCACATTTTAGCACCGTGTAGAACCACAAAGCTCATGACGTAGAAAACACCTCGCTTGCCTGGGGTATATAACCTTTTATTCTCGTTGTAGGTCTCGTCAACCTGTCTCAGCCCCTCTCTTTTCATGTCCTGACAAAAACAAGGTTAATTTCATCCCAACCGGATCAGCTTTCTGTCCTGTAAAACTCCTGGGCCCCCTCCTTCCCGCCTCGGACCTGACGCTGAAGAACTCGCCAAGCTCTGGCCAGAGCACAGCTCTGAGCGCCCTGGCTGTGGAGCAGCTTTCAGCTCGGGTCTCCTTCTCCTCTCTTTCCGATGACACCAGCACAGGGGACCCTCTGGAGGTGCCCCTGCAGCCACCCTCCCAGCAGCAGCTTCTGCAGGACATTCAGACCGAAGAGCATTCCTCTCCTCAGAGCTACGTGTTCATCTAGAGCCAGGTGGAGCGGGCCTCTGCCCTGACGCGAGGAGACCGGGGGTCAGATCCAGCTGCCTGAGGCTGCAGCCTTTGGGAACCATTCGGAATGCTTAGCAGCATTTAGGGGAAAAAAAAATATAAAAAACAAAATTCAATATCTCAACACTGTTCTTGGCAGGGATGGAATTCATCTTTCAGCATTTTTTTGGGGTGAGAAAGCGGCGAATCCTGCAGGATCCATCCATCATTAAGCGTTTTAAGTGGAGACTATGCATTTCATAGGATGTTTGACCAGATTAGTTCTGTGTCCTGTGTTCTGTTTCAAATTCTACAGTATAAATAAGCTCTATATATATATAAAAAGAAAAAAAAAAAGTTGCCTGTCTGAATAGAAAATGTCTTGCTGTGTTGTGTCCTATGGAAAATACTGTACTTCAGGATTATGTTTACAATTGATCCAGGTGTTTATGTTTCTAACTTCTGTACTACACACGATGCAAAAAAGTAAAAAAAAAAAAAAAAGAAAAAGAAAAAGAAAAAAAATTAATGGCCACAACAGTTGCACAGTGCCCACCCTATGGCCTAGCTTCAGGTACTTCTCTGGAAGTGTAAACTCAGGTAACTTGGAATGTATAGCATATCGGGCTAGAAAATATTTTCCAGCTACAAAGCTAAAGAGGGAACATCGCTCTTTTGCCTTTCCTTATTTTATGCATTGATATTTCCTCATTACATTCCACTTCCTTGGAATAAGTGCATTCATTCAGGTCCAGGCGAACCACGACCCTGGACGTGGGGGTGAACATGAGGAGAACCAGCAACTCCGTGATGCAGAATCACTCTGTCACGTCGCTTACCGCTACGACGACTGTTGCATTTGCTGTCATTTCAATAGATGTAACAAAAACAAACAAAAACAAACAAAAAATGTGGCATTGAAAGGTTTCAGGTGTCGCTCAGTTCCTGACTGTTAAAACTGTGGCAAATAAAGTGTTCAGTACTAGGCTGTGGTACACCAGAAACATTCCACGTTGGGCGCGAGAGGATTTGGAAAGACAAGAATGTTTTTGTTCTAAGGGCAAGAAAATGCTGTTCAGGTTTCCCAGGGGGTGTTGGGGATTTTCCTCTCCCATTTTCCTTGGCAGTTTAAGGATGTGAAATGCTACTGTTACCGTCTGCGAGTCCAATTCATGTTTCGTTTTCTCTTTGGGAAATGTTCATCCATTTGCTGGTCGGACAGAGGTTTTTTTGGGGGGTTTTGTCGAGCAGTGTTAGATGGAGCAGCATTTTATTTATGTAGTGAGTAACCGTGTTGGGGTTAAAGTCCCAAAGTAGCAAGTGGGTGTTCTAAGAGGGGTGGGGGAAACCATAGTTTTAAGTTCATGTTACTTAATCAGAAGCTTCTCCCATAACTTTCAGTTACTTCAGCTGTGTGTGTGTATAAAAGTGTGTGT